>JAGFZM010005962.1:0-26485 GCA_017657215.1 Limnothrissa miodon
AGAGAGAGAGAGAGAGAGAGAGAGAGAGAGAGAGAGAGAGAAAAAGACCTAAACATACTCTAATTGGAACACCCAAAATTACAATACAATAATGCACTTACGAATGACTTTAATTTTACGAGCTCGTAGCTCTCTTTACTGTAGAACTCATCACTGAACACAGTTACAGTCCAATGTGCATGGTTACCATCACTATTAATGCACAATAACACAGACCAGTACGTAAGAAAAGAAGATCCTAAAATCCCCTACATAACAGTGTAGTTCATTCACAGCCCATTTCCTTTAAAGATTGAGGGAGAAGTTAAGAGACAAATTCAGCGTTATTTAATTATTTATTTATTTATTTAAACCCACTATGTGTAAGTTTTATTTTTTTCGTATGAGAATTTCTCCCATCTATCGGCGAAGTGGTATACTGCACACGTTTGAATAAAATGTATTTGCCCTCCCCTTCCCACGGTCCTCATTTCCCATGGTCCTCATTTTGAAAATGGCGGAAAAATGGATATTCTCATTTGGTACCCAACCACATCTACATATAAATGGAAATTACCAAGTTTACAGGAATACTACAATTTATTCATGGAGGTAATTACCATCGTTTTACATTAAATTTTTAAAATAAAAAAAATATTTTTAATAAAAGACAAAGATAAATAGAAGATAAATCCTACACATAGTGGCTTTAAGCAGGGCTAAGCAACTTTCTGTTTTTTGTCTCGCAAGCTCCCTCTAAAGACCGGAAATATAAATGTTTGCTGTATTGCATTGCATTGTAGGTGGGGAGGTGCACATTGCAAATTCTGTATCTACCGCTGTAGGCCACAGTAGCATATTCTACACCGTATATAATGTTATCATCCTAAACAGTATGAAACAGATTAATTAATTAACTGAAAAAAAATTCTTAGTGGGCCTTTAAGATATCTTTTGCCTTTATTTAGATAGGACAGTGAAGAGCCTGACAGGAGGCGAGTGGGAAAGAGATGGGGTAGGATCGGTAAATGACCTCGGGTCAGCCAAATTGAGCTCTATTTTGACACAGAAAAAAACATAATTATATCTGGTGTCATCATAGCATGATTTTTAATCAGCCCAGGTACATGCAGTGGTCTTTTTTTTTTTTTTTTTTCAAAACAACACAACAGTGCTAAATTGAATGAACACCTTCACACAAAGACTCAAATGCGTTTTGAGAGCACAGCTGGAGGGGCTCTGAGAATCCCTGGGCATGCATTGACTTTTCAAATGACCCAAAAGGTCAGCATATACCATTAAATTGGGCCCTGCCTCTTTTTTTAAAGCCAAGTAGGCAAGCGCTGTCAGCAGATTTTCTTCCACTTCACTTTGCAGTGGCACATGCAGGAGACATTAGGACCTCGGTGCCACTCCAACCAAATGAAATGAACCAGGGAGAATAAGAAAAGAGATGTCTACGAGAGGAGGGCAAAGCTCGTGCATGGCCATTCAGTGTGAATGGAAAGGGACATGCACATACAGACACACACACACACACACACACATACACTTCCAAAGGGAAGGACACACTACATCCACCCACCTTTTTGATATTCTTTGAAGAGATCATTCAACAAACACATCAGAAACCTTTTCTTTCTGATGAATGAGTTTAGATAAACTAAATCACAATATTCAAATCAAATGTGTTTGTCTGCAGGAGATGTATTGATTTTACAGCCTCATTGATATGCCCTGTTGATATTAATTGTGTGAACAGCATGTTGCCAGTTTTGCAGTAATCCATTGCTTATTAGCTTTGAAACTATGGTATCCTACATTTCTGAGTTCAAGGGTAGTCGTGGTGCTATTGCAGCTAGAGATAGATGAGTGTCACTGGTCCGCTACTGCTTCAGGAGATCTTCCTGCCACAGGGGCTGAGGCAGCCATGTGGACACTGCTTGGTTTGACCTGTCCTACTGTATGTGCCACTATAGTCTGCTAGATAGCACCACCTTTAGGGGCGGTGGTGGCGCAGGTGGTAGAGGAGCCGTTTGGTGACTGCATGTTTCCTACTTGTACTTTTACTCTCATTACTTAAGTACATTTATTTATATATTACTTTACCCACTTAAGTACAGTAAATATTAGATACTTTAAGACTTTTACTTGAGTAACATGCTAGTAGAGTACTTGAACTATTTTTTTCTTTTTTTTCTTTCCCCTGTTGTTGTCTCTGGGTCTGTGCAAAACTACTGTATAAAAATGCTGACATGGTGTATAGCTTATATGGTATGTACAGAGTTTGGTAGCAGCAAGGCATGTCCAAATCAAAACAACTTGTGAGAAGTTTGAAAAGACGTTAAGTTGTTTTCTACTACAGATTTGCCATTATATTTTTCAGCAATTCTTTTGTCATTTCATTAGTTGAGTAATGAAAATGTCAATTATGAAAATAGTCCATTTTTGGAAAATACCACATGAGGGATGATGGTTTACTTCCCAATGCAGAACAGTAGTAAGTATTGTGCAGTTGGGGTTGGGCTTAAAAGGGGCGGAGCCCTAATTTAATGTCATCCTTGCTGACATCACACGTAGGTCTCCGCCCCAACCGCATGGACTCGTGCAAGTGTATGTGCTCGAGCATGTACCTGCCAATATTTGTTCCTCTGGGGATTTCCATTGCTTTTTGCTGTTGTTGAAAAGGTTTGGCAGGGTTTGAACATGCGATGTTGCGGTGTGGTTGGACTTTGACTCGCTACTCGTTACGCCCTGGTATGTGAACGGTCTTTGTGTTAGTGGACAGTGGGGAGAGAGCGAGAGAGATGGATACGTGTAAAGGCAAGAGTTCTGAAACTTGTTGAAAATAAAGAAATGTTGTTAAACGAGCAAAGTTTTAAAGTTTGTAAAACAGTTTGTAAACAGTTTGTAAAAACGTGTGTTTCTGAAATGCAGCGAATGAAATGAAATGTTTAAATATCATGAAATGGTGTTGTATGGGGAATAAAATGTAAAAAGGACATTTTGAAAAACAAGTAAAGATTGAATTGGTTCGTTAACCAAGCATTAACTGGCAGCATACCTTAACAGGCGGGGTGTCTAACTGCTTTGCTACTAGAAGTTACTAGATAGTATAGACAAGTATATATAACTGTAACTATAACTCTGAGTGGAACACATAGTTTGTGCTTCTGCCTAGAATCTGGATGAGTAGGGAGAAAAAAAGCAAAGCAACAAGTAGTGTAGTAAGTTACTGTTTAAAAGGAGTAAGGAGTAACGAGTAACGTAATTTAGTTACAAATTAAAGCAGTAACTAAAGTAAAGTAACAAGTTACTTTTTTGAGTGACTTCCCCAACACTGAATGGTATTTAGCAGCATAGCACAGGTTTGCATTCAGTTTAGTGCTGTATTGATCAGCAGAAGGTGCTTGAGGTAGAGTATTTCGGTATTTAAGCAGAAAGTGCACTGTGCATATATTGTCAGATCAGTACGGCAGCATAACAGTTATGTATGTTCAGCAGTGTTAGTGCAACAGTCCTGTTTTGTTCAACAGTCTCACTGCTTGGGGGAAGACGTTCTTCCCCATTCTGGAGGTATGGGCAGCTATATTTCCCTGATGGCAGTAGGGAGAAAAGTCCATGGGATGGGTGTGTGGTGTTTTTCACAATGCTTGAGGCTTTGCGCAGACAGTCTGTTGTGTATATGTCAGGGAGTGAAGGAAGAGAGGTCTTTTAATGGACAGTGGGGTGTGCTTGCTTGAAGGTCTCCTGAAGTCAATGATCAGTTCTTTTGTTTTGTCCACGTTGAAGGTCAAGTTATTTTGGGTGCACCAGTTGCTGAGCTGAGTCACCTCTTCTCTGTACAGATCTTCATTGTTTCATCAGACCCACCACGTGCTGTGTCATCAGAAAATTTGATTGTGCAGTTTGAACTGTGTGTAGCTGCACAGTCATGAGTCAAAATTTTGAACAGCAGAGGACTGAGCATGCAGCCTTGGGAGGCTCCTGTATTCAGCAGGGTGGTGTTAGAAGTCCTGTAGTTGGAAGGATTCCGCACCAGGAATACCAGAAATCAGTTGCAGAGGGTGGTGTTCACACCCAGTTGATCCAGTTTAAAGTTTTAAGTGAGATCAATCATTTATGCCATAGACGGATCAATTCGTCAGACTAACATAATTACTAATGTCATCATTAGCTGCATAGTATGATGATGTTGGTAAAGAGAAGAGAAGAGATAGTTTGTGTGTGTATCACTTAAACAAATGTTCAACAATGCTTTTGGGCATGTAGGGAGAAATTTTAACTTATTAATCTTAATTGATAAATCAACATGGTAATCAGAAAATGTGTTAGTGGTAAATGAGCAACTATATTTGTGTGTTTATGTGTCTTGAGTTTGAATAAAGACATGTTGCTTAGACATGATGATTTTGCGACTGACATCTGTGGCATGCCGTTTCAAGGTGTTTTGGGAACCATGCTGTGTGGGCCTTGAGACTCAGGCGCCTTGGTGGAGATTTACAAAGGTGTGGGTCAACCTCGAAAAGGCTAAACAGAGTCGGTCACTAGGGAAGATGGCCTCATGTAGACAGTATCAATACAGTGATGTAGTTGGTCAAGAGATGATTAGCATACCATAGATGGGGATGTAAGCTGTACAGAAGGGGTGTAGAAACCCATGTTCTTGCATTGTTACATTGGACTACTCCTGTTAGCCACTTGATGTCAGTCCCCGGTGCATCGTGAATAAAGCTCTCTGAGACTTCTTTCTGATCCCTGACTCTGCCTGAAGACCTTTTGACTCAGTCTTAATGTTTTGTACCACAAACAACATACACCTGCATGGTCCAGACCAGTTAAATACAAAAGGTGAGCAAAGCAAAGAGAAAAGAAAGTTTCTGACTTTGACTTTAAACGTGTCTAGAACCCCAGTGTGTCTTGGTACAAGCTCTCACCATCCATGAAAATGTATGCATTTCAAACAAAAAAAGAGAGAAAAAAAGAGAGAATAGATCCACGTTTAGAAGCAGGAGCCCATGGAGAAGTTCTCCACTTCTCCTGCCTTTGAGCACAAATTAAAGGCTTCCCAGGGAGAGGGGAATATTCCCACACAGGATCTCAATATTATCTTTTCCGAGACTAGCGCCTCTGAGGGTGAGAGATAGGTGATGAGACCGAGCAGGGATGAGACAGAATCAAGAGAGAGAGAGAGACAACGTCTCGGCTACCCTAGTTGTAGCCTCGGTTTTCCAAGGAGTCCCGCAGACATATAACACATCTGGCCTCAGGTCGCCCTTGATCCACGTGGGTAGCGGCTCGCGCCGTGGGTACGTGAAGGGCAAAAAAAGAGGAGGTCCAGATCTGTGCTCATGCCTTTATGGACTTCGTGACGTCTCTCCTTGGAGTCGCGAGCCCTCTGCTGGCATGCGCACAGCTTGCCTTTTTCTATGAAAAAGGTTGGTGGTAGTTTTCAGCGAAGTCACTACGAAGTTGCAAATATCCCAAAGTGTTATATGTCTAAGGGACCCGAAGGAGAACTAAAGGTCGAGACAGTAGGTGGGGGAGAGAAAGAGAGAGACTGAAAGAAAGACTGAAAGAAAGGAGTGAGATGAAAAGAGGGAGAGAACTTGAGATTAGGACAGTGGGTGTGGTTAGAGAAAAGACTGAATAAAAGATAGAATAAAATGTGTTAGTTTATGTGTGTGTATGAGTGAGTGATTGTGTGTGTGTGTGTGTAGGGGGTTGCTGTAGTATCAGCGCTAGGTTGTCCCTCAGCACAGGCTCCCAGGCAGATAGTGTTTATCTCCACCATAAATGTCACAAATAGTGTTTTATCAAAAGATATGTTTACTTGTAAGATATGTTCAATATTTTTTTTATTTATTTTTTTTTTTTTTAGTAGTCACACCAGCCAGTTAAGAAGTAAATGGTAGCGCCTACAGCATGATTGCTTGGACCTATTGCCTGGCCTTAAAAGAAGTTAATTCCATAATGGGTCATTTAGTGAGCCGGTGGACACCTTTTACAGCTAGGCTGACATTTTAGGATTGGAATGGACTCCACAATGCAATACTTGAACTTAGACATAAGCAATACCAAGAGCACTAAAAACAGCAAAAACAGCAATTACGCTCTAAAGCCATGTTTATGCTGTATTTACAAGAAAGATAAGACAAGGGTATTACTAGGAAATGTCTCTCTGCTCTTTTTATCACACTTTCCCTTCCTGCTCTTAAAACAATACAGATTTATTATTTATAGGGGCCTTAATAGCACTTCAGGACTTTCCTCTTTGTTTCTCCAGTCTTTCTCCACGAATAGACAAGGCAAATGGCTGATGCTGGTGCTGACCCAAGTCTGCTGAATATGAAAGGAGCTGCAGGTTGTCTGTCTCGCTGCTTTATACCACATCATGTCCAACCACCTGCCTGCGCTCGGTGTAGTATGGGGAATAAAATCTAAAAAGGACGTTTTGAAAAACAAGTGAAGATTGAATTGGTTCGTTAACCAAGCATTAACTGGCAGCATACCTTAACAGGCGGGGTGTTTAACCGCTTCGCTACCAGAAGTTACTTGAGTCTTAGGTTTATATTGTACTATGATTATATGGTAAACAGTATGTTACTTTTACAAAATGGAGATGATGTCCAGCTACAGGGACCCCTAGATAATGAAAGCAATGGAGAACAAGGCATCATTTATCATCCAACTGACGCTTGATGCAGACATGCTGTCAATGCTTGGGGTATTTAACAGAGTTTGTCAACTTTTTCAAAGTCTTGCTGAACCATTCTATCCTCAAATCTACCTCAGAGAAGCGATAGCTCGTAGGTGTGTGTGTATGTTGGTGTTTGCGTGTGAGAGAGAGGGACTGTACTGTTAGTATGATGAGGCTCTACAAATATGCAGGACATAGTAGTGGTCCTGCAATGACACTAAGAGAGTTATTTAGCAAAAATAGCACTTGGATGCTGGCCTGGCTTCTGTTTAAGCATGTTGGTCATGGTCAATTTAAAATAATTTATATTTTTTGGAAGTAGTAGTGTTATTATTTGTCTACTGTATGAGCAATTATTAGATGACCAGGTGCTATTTTACTGAGCCATGGCCTATTCTAGGTCAAACCCATGTTGGATTCTATGTTTACTACAGTACTCTTTATGAGTACTGTAGTTTTTTCCCCTCAATATTCATCATGGTATTAGAGTGTAAGCTTCTGTGCCATAGGTGCCTTGTTTTTAATTCTCTTGAATTGTAAAAGTTTGCATTTGGCCCCTGAAAAACATTTTTTGTAAATTTACCACTTTATAATCATGTGATAGTTGAGTATTGCTGTGACATAGCTAACACATTTTATTGTTTGAATACATTATTTTGGATTGTAAAGGTTTGCTTTTGTCTCCTGAACAATCGTTTTTGTAAATTTTCCACTTCTTTAGTGCCAAACTCTTAGGGCTCAGCACAGCATAAAAGGCGCAGGATTTTAGGAAGGAACTCAGACTCTGCACAGGTTTCCTGGATGAAGAACCGGCCTTCACTGCAGTGACTCTTCTTTACATTGCCAACACATTGGGACTGCTGCTGGACACTTTGTCTATGTTCTTATCCTGCTGGTTTTGTGAATAAAGAGTCTTTCTCAGCAATATTACATTTCCATTACAAAAAAAAAATCAGGTCCCGCATTTTGTAATGGCCTCCGCAATCTGTAATAATGTTTTACAAAATGCGGAAAAATATATTACATATTGCGTTCAAGAAATGTATTACAAAATGCGTAAATTATTACATAATGCGTAAATTACTACATATTGGAGTGAAAATGTATTACATTTTGTCAGGCTATTACATAATGCAGAGTTTTTACATAATGTGTTGTTACAAGCTCCCCTTGCTTGCTGGAGATATCTCTCCAACAACGCCATGTAACGTATAGCTTTTTCATTCTGAGGGAAATCCGTCCTGTTCAACACACTTTTCATAGCCTCATCCAATTCGTTTTCAACAGTCTGACGCAGCGGCTGTGGTTTAACATTGTTTTTTTATCTGTCCAATTGTCTTTGAGATACAAGATACCTTTTCTCCGCATGCTCCATGGTTTTAACCGTTTCTTGATCCAATAAGACTGCCGAAGGGAAGAAGTACGCTCAGAAGCCGCAAAAGAAACCCTCCTTTTTGGTTAAAGGTGCTCTAAGCTATGTGACGCGTTTTTAGGACTAAAACACGTGTTGTTACATACAGCAAACATCTCCTCACAATCTGCGAGCTGCCTGTTCCCTGAACACACTGTAAAAAAACGCTGTCTTCGTAGACAGCCCAGGTTACAAATTGTTCGTGGATACAGTCAATAAGTCCTCCTCATCTAGAGCCTGAGGTATGCCTTGAACAAACTTTTCAACAACTCATCAAACAGGGGTTGCCAACAGTTGTAGATATACACAATATTTTCAATGTAGTGACTGACGAACCTATCCTATCAAGGGTTGATATCCAAAATCCAGAATTTGAAGGGTATCATGCATGAAAAGGGGTGCTGCAACCTAAAATCAAAATGCGGGGCTTCTGTCTCCGTCATATTTTGCTTAGTAGCCACACGGCAGTGTTGTGTAATCCAGCTGCAACACACGTTTGTTGTAAACAACCTTAAACCTCTTGACAACTGATTTGTTTTTAAAAGGAGTCACTCCTTATCACACACAATATTACAGACACAGGCTAGAATGTGTCAGGGGTGTGTTTCTGTCAACAACATAATGTTCAACAAGTTCTTTTAGCGTATCTAGCCTGATCTGTGTGTGTGTGTGTGAGTGTGTGTGACAGAGAAATTGTGTGTTTGTGTGCATATGTGTGTGTGTGTGTGTGACAGAGGAAGAGGGTGGTACTGTGTAAGTATGTGAGTGATTTTGTTCGTGTGGTGTGTGCCAGAGAGGAATTGTGTGCATATGTGTGTGTTTGTGTGAAGTCTGCCACCCTCTCCGCACAGTCCTCACTGATGAATAGTGGTTGGATTTCTGTTATGTTTCTTCTGTAGTCTATTATGAGTTCTTTGGTCTTTTTAGTGTTTAGGAGAAAGTTGTTATCCTTGCACCATGAAGACAGACGCTCCAATGTTCCATAATGTCTAAATACAACACTACATAAACATAACCACACCTTCTCACTTCAAAACTCAAACTTTCACACCAAAAGAGCAGCTCGAAGCTTTCTATAATGTAAACACTATACATATCAATACACACTACCTCAAAACAATTGAAAAGTCAATGCTCAATTTGTGAGAAGGTTCTTTGTTTCATAACTGCCAATGCATGTTTTTTAGAAAACAGTAACGGATCTTCTTAGATCTCTGCAGAGAATTAGGCATCTAGATTTTTGAGTTTTGTATAAAGAGTATAAATCAACAGAAAATTCTGCATGTACACCATTGTAACACAACTACATGTAAATGCAGAAACAGAATATATTGCACGACAGTACTCCTGAAAACACAATCAATTGTTTTTATTTACTTTATTCACACCACAATCACTGTGCAGCATCATGTTCCTGAGCTGCATCAGGACACATCACCTCATTTACATCGCAGGCTATGATACTGTAATGGTGGCCAAGATGAACCTACGCGGGTTTGGACGGACTCTTGTTCCTGCTTCGTGCCAGGGACAATTACATGATCAATAACTATTGCTCGCATCTTGTCCATAATGATGGTGCGAGGTTGTCTTGCTCTCCCTCCTGGACCTTCTCCTCTCCCTTGTAGGCCTCCTCCTCTTCCTCATTGGCCTGCCCCTCTTCCTCCTCTGATTTGAACTCCTCTTCCTCGTTGGCCTGCTCCTCTTCCTCCTCTGATTTGAACTCCTCTTCCTCGTGGGCCTGCTCCTCTTCTTCCATGGCCAGCTTTTCTCCCTCCTCCGACTCAAATTCCTCTTCCCCTCCCTTACTCTGCCTTCATCCATTGTGTTTCTTTGGAATCTTCAGCAAACTGAACTTACTTTTGTGCACTCTAAACTTGCTTTTACATGTGGTCACAGCATTAGTCACAAGTGTCTTCAATTTTGAGTCGTTGTGTGTAATGAATGACGCCAGGTGTGTTCATTGTGTTCAAGTATTGCTGACTGTGGCAAGCATTTTGCATCACATGAGCTTTCATTTGGGAATATGAGCAGAGTTCTGTGTGCTTTAGCAAAGGAAAATGTGTTTAGATTTATGAGAATGGAGGATTGTGTCTTGTGAATTGTGTCTTCATGTGAAATGTGTTTATGATATTGGAATATGATTGTTAGATTTAGTAAATGTGTTTAGACCTCTGGTCATTTGGGTTAGAGGATTGGCTTTTGTGTTTTAGCATTTGAGAAAAACTGTAAGAAAAACATATTATAGAAGCATCCTAACCACAAAAAATCTTAAAGGTCTCATTCCATCGTATTTTCATTAATTTTGTGGTGGTCTCTTGTCTAAAATAACGTCATGAGAGTTGGTTTCGACAAAAAATATGCTGTGGTTGTCTTGTTTCAAGCTATTTTAGTTAGGTGAAAACGAGAGCAGGGATAGCTCGAGAGTATTCTTATGAATATTAATGATATGCAAATGTATCGCCTCTGATTGGCTAACAACACTGTGACGCTCCCTCTAGTGGGTCTGTCTGCAGGCAGCCTAACGTTTTCTTGAGAGCGGGTTAACTGCATAGCTAATGTTCAAATTGACGTACATTTGTACGGCTTTTCCGATTCGCTCGTATTTCCCGGCAGTTTTCTATCACAGGCGAATACAGACTACAGGGGTAGGAGAGCATTTTGAAGTTGAGCATAGAAGTACAACTTGGGCTCACCTATGGTAATGTAAAAACATTAAGTCTTAAACGGTTTATTTTGGAAGGAGACCTTTAAATAAACGTTCCTAACTTTAGGATAAGGCATGGGCTGCCCTAACTTTTTGGCTACGTGTAATTTGTGCAAGCCTAGGCTAGAATTAGCAATAATGATACAGTTGTTACAACATTAACCGGAGGAGCCTATTTGTTTAACGGCTATTAGCAGATATATTACTATTTGACAATAAAATGTGTATAAGCCGGTACTGTTTACTCTGGTGTGTGGGTCATTATTCCCAATCAAAGTCAAAATTAAATACAAAGTTGCTAGTTGCCTACGTTTGCAGCAAAGGAGGATACCGTCAGAGCGGAGGAGAAAACTTTTTCGATGGCTCTGGATGATCTCAACATCGTGCTGGTTGCTAGGTAACAGACATACAAATTGATCATCAATGTTAGGTTGCCGATTTAGGATTCCTAACTCAAGATAAGACGAGATTTTCATAAGATTGGCCTTAGTAATACCAAACTGAAAAAAATCCTATCTTAATTATAAAGTTGAGAGGATGAATTTAAGATAAGAATTTTCTGTAATACGGCCCAATTCTTTCTCTGAAATTATGCAAGTGTGGTATGATCAACAGACACTGAAAGAGTGTATGGCTACACAAGTGCTATGTGTTTAAGTAGCTAGGATGTACTTTGTGACACATTCCCTGTGAATGGGCCTGTTTGCATGGCTTCTATGCGCTTCTTGACTTGGAAGGTCAAGACTTCCCTAATCACTGTGTGTGTGTGTGTGTGTGTGTGTGTGTGTGTGCAATGAGCATCAACAACAATAACATGGAAGAGCATCAGAACATCCACAGCAACAATATGACATTGATAAGTCAGATATAGTATGAAAGGAGGAGTTGGGGAGGAGGTGTGCTGTAATTTGGCTGTCAGAAAGGAGGGAAAGCATGAGATCAGATGATAGAGATGTGAGCTTGACTCCGGGGCCTGCCAGAACTAACGCTGGCACTTCATTTAGTGAGGATCTCTCACTCGATAAAAAATGAGTGCCTTGAAAAATTGACCTCAGAGAAGGTAAAAAGTGGTGCTGCGGTCACTTTAGCATCCTTTGACCCAGTTGAGGGGTGGAATAAGTGATGGGAGGGTGATATATCTCTTCACATTAGTGGATATGCAAATAGATGTTTTCTTTTTTTTTTTAGATTTCTATAATCTGTGTGCAGTCGTAAAGTGAGTCCAGGCACACAGAGACAAACACCAATGAACAACGCCCCTAGTGATTAAAACCCTGCTGTTTCCCAGGAGACTCCTTCCCAGGAGATCTATCCAACTGATAGCTTCCCCAGCAGCCACCCTCCCCTGACATAACACATACGCAGGCCCCTCTAAAGTTTGTTTTTCATTCACTGAAGATGTGTTTATTGTCCTACAAAATGAAAAAAGATTTAAAAAGTCTTACATATTAAGACAGACAGACCGTCAGCTGGGGTCATCCCATCTAATACATTTTGTTTGGTTTGGGATGAATCAGTCTGTTTTAAATGTAGCCATCTGCAGCTTTTCACCCCTTGCAACCACACCACTCTCCATCTCTTTGGTTTGTGTCTCAGCTGAAATGGCATCCTGCTGGGATATGTTCGATAAGACGCCTAGCATACTTTCCATCCCTCCTTCTTTCTGTCTTTGTTTCTATCGTTCACTCTTTCTTTTTTTCACCCACAGAAGCATACAAGAGGGGCATACTTCCCCCCATCTGTGGTGAACCACCTGTGCATTATTACATAATTAAAAACCCAGCAAAAGGATCCGAGGCAGGGAAAGGTAGAGTGTGATCTGCAGAGGTAATTAACCCCTACCCCCATACACACACACACACTGAAAGCATTTCAAACAGTTCTGCTCCTGCAAATATGCGGTTCAGCCTTGCTTCTGTCTCAAAGTCCAAGAGCATTGAGTCACCAGCCATCCATAAGTTTCCTTTAGCAGACTAATAGTCAGGAGTGTCCATGAATGAGGAAAATGATCTGATATACTGAGCCATTCTGAAAACTGCCATTACCAATTAAGATGCTTGATGCAATGATGATATTTTTTAACTTTGTGTTGCTTTTTCTGTATGATCTTTACTCACTGAAAAATGTATAAATCTCAATGAACAAAGATAAACATAAAGAAACTATTATTCGCCTGAGGGCATAGTGTTTGTACATAAAGAAATAAATAATTAACTTTGGCACCTAACTTAATTTTTACTTGAATATAAAAAGTTTCAAGAACAGTAGGTTAAGATTTTTTCTTTTCCCAAAAAGTTTTCCTAAGCTCTTTATGATAAAAAGTTGTAGATTCCCCATTTATGGATTAGCATTTTAGTAAATTGTCCATCTACTTGGCTTTTATGAAAGAGAATAAATCCCCCACCCCCCACCACAGAGACGGCTGTGGTTCTAAAATATGATTTTGTCCAGGGAGGTTTGTCAAACGGAAATGGCTTAATGCAAAATATATGCATCCCCCACAGTTTTGATAAAAATAGGACCGACCATTAACAGCAAGAGTTCTGGGCGAGCATTACGCCGGCACCAGATCAAGGTAGCCATCCGTTCGCCGGTGTGTCTCTATGCAAAACGCAGCCCAGGAGATCCGACTCAGGCCCTAATGTTGGATGAAGGACGTGAAAAATAGGTCCAAATCATATTCAAAAATATGTGCTCTCGCCGTGATCCAAAGGCAATTTCATGTGGACAAATGAAATACTGATCCAGGCCAATGGAGGATTACGTCAGATGACAATTTTCTCTCTTTCTCTCTCTCTTTTATTTGTTTCTTCTTCTGCTTCCCTGGCATTTTATCTCAAAGCAAGTAAATTTTTTTCTCCAACTGCAATGCAAGCAACTAGATGTTTAATGTCAGATATTTACCATTTGGTGGCAGGTTGTGAATTATCAGTGAAAATTCTGTGACTAACTAGTGACTATCTCAGAAGTAGGAAGGGGTGAGTGGTGTGTCTGTGCGTGCACATGTGTGTGGTTCTCTTTCAGAATCCCTCTGATGCATAACATTGAGATATTTGCAACTTCTGTTGTGTCTTTGCTGAAAACTAACTACCATCCAACCATTTTTTGCAAAAGGGAGATGTGCGCATGCATGCAGGGCGCTCGCGACCCCCAGAGCGAGCCATGATATAGTGTATAAATAGCATGCGCACCCCCTAATCTGCCTTTTTCGCCGTTCAGCGATTCTACTGAATCCCTGTCTTGCGCCACCTAGCTATTGTTAGCTTCTTAGCTTCATCCCTCAGCCTGTATCCTTTTTTAAAAAGCTGAAATCACTCACCGTGAAGATTCGTGCTTATCCCCTTTGGATCATTGTGGATGTCTACCGTTATGAGAAGATGCCTCAGGGCAATGCCTCGCGAAGACCAGCATCGCTTCTGCTACTTGTGCTTGGGCCCGGACCATGCACAAATCTCGGCAGCAAATCCAGTGTTGTGCCCGGCTTGCCTAGCTCTCCACCTGAGGGCTCTCACACTTCAAGACGCTTTCTTCGACGCTATGGGACTTCGCCCGGCATCTCCTGAGCAGACGGCTAGTGTGACGGCTCTGCCCCTTAGCTTGGCCTAGGGCTAACGGTGGTGATCCACTAGCACGCGATGCAGAATTCGCATCGCACTTCCCCTATTCATTTCTATGAGAAGTTTCGAATTCCGCTCCCACATAGCATTCTGGGTACGCGATGCGTCGAGAGCTGGTATTGCGGCGCGACAAAAAGTTGAGGGATGGCCATTTTTATGCAAATGAAGGCGTCTATCGTGACGTGAATATCCAATCAGAGCAACAGCACAGGGTGGTCCATCATGACGTACAACCACAAACTTTCCAGTTGCTATGTGATTATTATAGCTTTTAATATAACTGCTCCCACTGCCATCATGACTAAATGTCTGCTCAACTAGCAAACTATTTTGTAGACATGAGTGAAAATTCAAAATTGAAGTGGGAAACATTTTGATTCCTTTTTAGTATTTACTACCTGCCCGCTCATCTACTATTGGAAAGCGTCCCCCCAGAAGGTAGCAGTGCGATTGGGAGAAGGATGCATCTCTTCACTTCGCATGCTAGTGGATCACCACAGTAACTCCCCACTTTCTACCGCTTGCGGGCCCCTGCCCCTCTCAGAGGGAGAGAGTGCCAACGGCGTGTGCCACGTGCCTCAGCAGAGCATCTTTCCCACGCCGCTCAGCGGGAGAAGCAAGTCATCCACTTGGGCATCCGGAAGTTACCTTCGATGCGCCTGCGACCCCAGAAAACCACTCTCACGACCTCTCACGCGCCTCTGCCCCCCTCCTCCCTCCGGGGGCTCCAGCTCTAAGGTCGAGTGCCACAGGCCTCGCCGCAAGCTCACAGTGGGGCGGCAGCATCACGCTGCAGATTGCATCCTTGCCCCCTCACAGGGCAATGTAAGGCAGGGCGGACCTTATATGTCAGGCTCAGGCTGCCAGTTTACAGGTCCTTTCCACCGTGACAGTGGGCTGCCAGCTACATTTCGCCCCCACACTCCGCTCCAGACCATGCTCAGACAGGAGCTTTCGGAGCTCCCATCCCGCCCGATGATATACACAGGGGACGATACAGCACTTATTTCCTAGTGCCGAAGTGAGGTGGTGCCTTCCACCCCATCCTTGATCTGAGGTCAGTGAACAAACGGCTGAGGCGCCTCTATTTTCGCATGCTCACAGTGAGGTTGGCCGCCCAGAACGTTCGCCGAGGTGACGTGAGGGCTTCAATAGATCTAAAAGATTTGTAGGGGGGTATGGGTAGGATCATCCCCACCTCTGGTTTTTACCTCTGCTGAATGAATTTTATCCTAAGGGGATAAAACCCTATCAATAATTAAAAAATAACAATTGAAATTGAAATCAGGTGGTGACAGTTTCTTACACAAGAATAATCTACATTGTTAGAAGTCTTCTAACTGTCAACGTGACCCAAATTTTCGGCAATGTCGTTGTTCGTGAGCGTCCCCATGCACATAAATACCAATAGTCCAAGGAGACAATCCTCTGACATGTTCGCGCGATTGGACGTTATCCATGGTTCTGAAGCCCAAATCGTGGCCAGCACAGAAAATGAAATGCTTCATGTCTTTATAAGTTTGCATTGAAGATGAATGTTCATAAGGTTCACTAGAATTACCCCCTGGCATTTTCAAACGCTAGTTCTGTTCAAATAAAACCTCTACATCTTTAAGTTCACAGCTTTTCCAAAAATGGATTTATTAATCATCTATTGGATTTTGGTGAGTGTATGATAAAACTCAAATATGACAATTTTTACCTAGAACCACGAGAAGTCATTTTTACCTCCTTATTTAGATCACCGTTTTCAGCTGTCATTTTTCTCTCGCGCTGCTCCTATTTGTCTAGCAACGCTAGATGAACGTGAAGGCATCCGACTTTGACACCTCGCCATTGATTAAAATATTGCGAAATCTAAGACATGGACACTCACAAAAGGTGACGAGGCTATACACTGCCCGAGCTGTAACCAGGAAATGGACAGATGCAGTGTTCTATAATATATTGGACATAGGCCGCACTGAACACGTGGGTCCTGTAGGCTACTGGAGCTGCACAGACATAAATATTGCCCAGCGATTTCACCCTGGAGCTCCGCAAGCTGTTGCGCAGGGCTACATCGTTTGTGAATAATGTGCGTGTGTGTGTGTGAGAGAGAGAGAGAGAGGGAGCGGAAGGGTGATAGAGGGAGCGTGCAGTGTTACTGTTATATAGTATAGTAAAATAGTTAGGCTACTGAATACTGTTATTTTGTTACTGTAAATAGTTATTTGAGAGTTTTCGACGTGTTTGTGTTAACCTACAGTAGGCTAATTACAGTAATTAATAATTCAATAAAAATAATTTAAATAAAGAACTCTATTGCTAACGCTATTGCAGCATTGGAGTCAAAAAGACCGGCGGTCAAATGACTTGGCTGGACTGGAATGTTTTTTGATCGTGAAAAAAACAATCAAAGGCTTTCCATTCAGAAATTGAGGTAGGCTAAGTCAAGACATTAACGTAACGCTACTTTCTATTTTAGAAAGCTCACGCCAACACATGAGGCTCTGGTAGGCCTATCGTAAGGACACCAACTATCGCCCCTTTCGTTGGAAAATTCTAAAACGTTTTATTATTCCTCAAAATAAAATTTGATAAATGAACCTTACATTCTCCAGTAGCTGTACTGTAAAATTAAAATAGGCTGCCAAAAGCAACACTAGACATGACCAGGTCGGGTGTCGCGGTGAGTGCCAGTGAGCCACCCTGGTATCCGAGTCTTTATCACTCCCTCATGTGAGTGAAAGCTCCCTGAGGTTGCCTGTACTCTCTCAATGTTATGTGTCAGAGGGACTCTGAAAGAGAACGTCTAGGCTACCATAGGTGTCCTCGGTTTTCTGAGGAGTCCTCAGAGTTGTTTAACACTAACGAGTGTGGATTATTTATACTCAACTGTAGTGTTAATTAACACTGGAAAAGTAAACTTAATCTTGACCTATTAACTCTTTTAGAGTTAATAATGAAACTCTAGGCTAGTGTTATTATGTTAACACTAGTGTAATTTAACACTAGCGAGTGAGGATTATTTATACCCTGAGGGAGTGTTGAAATTAACACTCAGAGTAAAATGTACTCTGGTGGATTTGCTGTGTAGCCAAGACATTTATTGTAGTGCATGTGTGTGTGATGTGTGTGTGTGTGTGTGAGAGAGAGAGAGAGAGAGAGAGAGAGATGTTTGTTGGGTAATATTACATGTCAGTGGGCTCTTAAAGATGATAGATTGCAGACTTTTGACACATTGCACACAGGACTCACTATAGATTTATACAGATATATTTACTCTCCATTTACGTCCATCCATCTTTTACCAACGTTCTCTTGCAACAGCCTTAACAGCAGTCACAGCAAACATACCTGAAGCTGCAAACTACTGAAAGGGTAAATAAGAGTTTATGTAGGTTAGTCTACTTTCAGCCTTTTCAGCCTCATTCATGGCTAACCCAGGACATTGGCTTGCCTACTCAAACTGTAAATCAGAGTGTACAGTATAGACTAGTATACTTTCTGCCTAAGGACATTGGCTCACATACAAATATACTTGGCCAAAAAACAATCTTTGTCTTTAGTTTCTTTGAAGATAACTATGTGAATTAAACACATACATTGTAGCACTGTATGAAAAAGTCAAATATCTTAAATGTCTAGGAACTCAGCTGTGGCCTACGACTTCAGGCTTGCAACCAAAGGGTTGCCGCTTCCATCCCTGACCAGTAGAGCACGGCCAAAGCGCCCTTGAGCAAGGCCCCTGAACCTCTGGGTGCTTCTATGCTGTGCTAGGCCTAGTGTGTGCCTCACCTCACTGTGTGCTTAATCTTTTCTGAGTGCAAAAAACATTTTAAAAGACTATACTGTATACACATATACCTAGACAGTACTGAAAGCATTTTAAACATTTCTGACAGCCCTTTTTTGGCCACCTGCATCTTTTTTGTGTTAACTTAATTAAATTTCACCACAAACAATGTTTCTGTTCCTCTGTTTAAAGTTTATCTCTGTTTAACTTTATCAAGCTCTTCTCTACTAATCTGATTTTTAAAATTGTTGGTTTTCAATCCATGACATGGTTTCTAATGTCAAATCAGTTGCACACTCTTGCATCGACATCCTTCCTCTGATATCACCAAGAAACAGCTTGATCTACCCTGCAATGGAAAAGACCACAAATGTAATTGGAAGAGGATATGTATGTAGGCAACGGCAAATGTGAAACATAAACACAAGGATGACGCAAGGATTCTCATTAGGCTGCAGCAGACTTCACAAGCTGTTGAAATTTACATTAGACCCAGACCATTACCAGATTTGATTGATTTTGGCACAAGTCCGTGTTGAGTCTCTGTTTGCATACTGAGGGCCTGTCACAAAGCATTTTGGGAGCCTGCATGGAACTGTGTTTCTGAGAAGACATGAACGAGAGGGTAGGCAAAATTAGATGTTGGATTCTACGAATGGTAATGCAAATTGGGATTAGGGGAGTTTGGGGGATTTATATTGCTCATGTGAGTAGTGTGTGCATCTGTGTGTGTGTGTGTTTGAATATGAGCTGTGTCCGCTAGTCCGCACCAAGTGTAGGATCGTACAATCAATTTGGTATAATTTTATTTCAGCCCTGATGTCTGACGCTGTCAAGTCAATCATTGTGAAAACAGAAGAATGAAAGAAAGAAATCTCTCCTTGGCAACTAAAAGGAAAATACCTTGTTTTTTTTTTGTTCTGTCACCAACAATATAGCATTAAGGTGTGTGTGAAATAGAAAAATAAAATGCTCTTGTCCAAAACCACACTCCACAACTAGGGGCTTTGACAAAAACAAGGCACTTCAGAAACTTTCCGAATATTTCTGCACATGTTCATACTTTTTTCTTTGCAAAATAATAACCAAAAAAAAAAAAGAAAAAATATACTGGCATTTGATTCCACACTGCTGAATATCTGCCCTAATGCTGCCTAGCATCATCACCACTCTTGAGAAAACTCTGAAATTTCTTGCAGCACCGTTACAAAACTGGGAGGCAGAAATGAGTAATACTAAATAACTTTTGGCTAAAACGCACGTACCTTAAGGGGAAGGAACATCCAATTCCATTCGCCATCTCCTCTTAGAGGACATTAACTCTCAGAGGTATGCCTGTCATACCATTGACTGTATATGGGTGCTACAACATTTAGCTATGCTTTGCAGGCCTGCAGTTGTATTTTACCCAGTTTTACAATAGGACAATTAAGCTCAGAGTGCAACTTAAACTGGAGGACTTTAACCTGAGCTACATGTGTATAGCACTTAAGGGAGACACAGGCAGGTCTGAGCCATTAAAATGTAATTACAGGACAAACTCATGCAAAGCCCATGGATATGACAGCCTGGAAATCGATGGATGGTCATTGGCAGACCACGCCCCCTCCCCCTCAATAGCTTGAGCTTTAACCTCATCTTACTTGGAATAGCCAAGGTCAATAGGCAAGGTCACCTCCAGTCACCCCTGTGCTTGACACCAGCAGCTTGTTCCAACCCCATTACGCAGGCGTGGGATTGAATAGGGGCTTCAGCAGACCAGGCAATTTGTCACATTCCAGCACATAACCCGCAATTATTTTAAGGCCGCCGAGGCACCATGCATCACTGAGCACGAGCCAAGCCTGCGACCGCCCTGGACTCACACACACAGAGGGCCACACCAGGCAGAGGTGGCCATGTGTGTGTGTGTGTGTGTTTGTGAATGTGTGTCTGTGTATATGTATGTCTGTGTGTGTGAGTGTGTGTGTCTATGTGCAAGTACAGTATGTTTGTGTGTGAGGAACAGGGACAGCGAGGGGACTTAAGGGAACACTATGTGGGTGACCCCTGTGAGGGAATCTGGGGACGCTTAAGATTTAACAGGAGTGAAATATAGATTCATCAGTCAGGGGAGGGCGAGGGCATATAAATAGACTGAAAGCCCACTGTGGTGCTGGGCTTCTTTTTTCTTATTAAATGGAGACCTTAGCACTGCTCAAGTGGATGGAGAGGGGAGAAGGCTAGGATTTTGCTACTGGCTAGGTAGGTCACTTGAGCTCTGGGAACATATGTGACATATGGTACCTTGTTTTTCCTCCTCTTCTCTCTGGAGGACTATACATTACGGGAAACATCATTTGAGAAACACAACAGTTCTTACGGTCTGGGCACACACATGACAGCACAGACATTTTTAAAGGTGTACAGAAAAAAAAACAGCAACTCTTAGATAAAGTGCAATAGCAGCACTTAGATTATTAAGAACTCAGTAGGACCAATGCTGTATTTAAAAAAAAACTTGACAAAAATAAGATGAAAAAATGTATTTTTGTATACTCTTGTTGTTTAGCGTGTGAATACACAATTGAAATAGCACAAACCATATGGGTCCACCTGTTCCTTAAGTTCTTCACTTCCTGTCTCTGCTCTGTTAGGAGCATGTTAGGAGCAATGCTGTGCTTTCATTCAGGATCTCCTTGGCCTGAAGCTTAGCCATTCTTTCTCCCTCAAGTAGTGTCTTAGAGACACAGTGAAAAGCTGAGGCCAGTGAGACTGTAGACTGTGCATGTTAATTACACACTCGGAATGAACAAGCGTTGATTAAATGGAAGAAAGAAAGTCCCTATGGTTACTGAAGATTTCTTTAGATTACATCCTGAAATAGACACATCCATACATGTACATACACAAGTTCCACTTACAGAATATCACTTAATTATGTCTTTTTTACATGTGGAAATTTCAGATCCTATGCAATAGACACAAAAGAGAAAAAAAGCAAACTAAAGTAAAACAGAAAAACATTACAGAGAGAAAGAGAGACTCAAGAACTCATAAACTCCTTTCTGGTTTCCAAGTTTTTGGTTCTCCAGTGACTTCCATACATCACCCTCCAGAAGGGCCTTAAGTGGGTCAGACATGGCTGCCTTCCCCCCACTTCTCCACCACAATAGCAGGGATGGAGGAAGAGGGGCGGCAGCAGTATCCCCACATTCATCACACCATTCGTCTCCATGGCGCTTCACACAATTACCAGACCAACAGGATCATTCCCACAAACACCAACACTGTCTCCTGTATGTATGTATATTTTTTTCAGTAATATTAAAAATAAAATTCTGCATCACCTCCTGTGTCTAATACCTGTGCATCTGTGTGTTTATCTTGTGTAATGTAATGCAGTCCTGCATTTGCTCATGTTTCACAACCAGAAAGTCATATCTCTGAGGAAGACACTTCTCTGTGATGAATAAAAAGAAAATAGTTTTCTTTCTCAGATAAACACGGACGTGATGCTAAACTGTTTTAAGAAAAAGGATGTGTATTTGACAGACCCTCCAGGATTTCGCGATGTTGCGATTTGCAACATCAACGCAACTTCAACCAATCCCCGTGAATTCAGGGCGGTGTTGCAATTTTAACTAATCACCGCAACTTTCCCGCAAAATCGATCATTTGCGTGGTCTTGTCGAGCTCACGTCGACAAACAATCTTTTTTACACTGAGCTAGAATCACACGTCTATGTCTACTTTGCAGCGTGATTAATGGCATTCTAATTGCCCGGCCCACATTGAAGCACCCCGATTCTCCCAGTCAATCGGGTTTAACGTGCATCTGGTTACGCGTTTGCTTCTGTTTTTTATGTGGTGGCATTTCTTCCATGTTTTTAAAATACTTAACACATTTAATCGGGAGGTGTAGGCTACAATTTAGCTATAGGCGTATCAAACATTTGACTGGATAGCAACAGTAAGACAGGGAGCAAAGATGATACCAAAAGAGACCCAGACGACAAGAAACAACAGTGACAGGTCAGGAGAGCAACACCAAGAAAATGTATTCGACAGAAACAGTGATCACAAAGGGGCAAGAAAGTTCTACACCTTTTGAATCACGTCTTAAAGTCGAAGTTATAATCAATGTCGGGCAGTAGCTTCAATACAAATTAATAAGCTATTTTAACTACATTTAGTAGCGTGGCTGTAGTGAAGCTACAGCATGAGTATACTGACTCTGATAGCTTAATTTAGCTTTTTTTTTGGCAATGAAGTGATCCTTAAAGTTTTATTATCAAGCATCAGCTCACAGCAGCAAATCCTCTATCTAGGCTGCACATGGAAGATCAGTTCATTGCAATAATGTGATGCATTTGATGTGTCAGTCATGCCATAATAATAATAAAAAAAGTCCACAATGTATGATCATATCACAGTAAACAGGCATACAGTAGGCATATTAATAGGCTATACTAATCAGTTACTATTGTATAGCTATTGAGAGAGCTGTTTGTTAATCAATACAGTAATAGTCTAGAAGAAAGTTGGATTATTAAATATAGGCCTTTTTGTACATTAGAAATGTAGCTGTTTTGAACTACTGTCATTTTTAGCTACATTTGGTCTTAAATAGCTTTGGTGTTGTAAAGTTTCATCTGATGTGGAGTAACTGGTGGGTGCTTAGTTCACTACATTTCCTGATTCTTGCCCAACTGGTCAGACAACTGAGGATAACTAAAGAGACAGGCAATATTATTGCACATAGGCTATACTTATGAAAGAGGTCAGAAGAGGAACCAATAAAATGTAGGTTACAGTAGGCCTATGTGAGGCAGATGGACAATGACAAAAAGTTCTATGCTGTTACATTTTTAAATGTTTTCAAAAGTTGGGCCTGCTGTAAAACTTTTCAGGGTTTATTGCTTATATTCTAGTGCTACAGTATTTCAAGAAAAGGAGCAAGTAGTGGATTGTACTTTTAAACTGTGGAATTGGTGGAAAACCTTGCCATTTTGTGCGCATACACCTGCAAGAAAGTGTCCCTCATCTTTTTGAGATATCCAGGAAAGTGTCCCTCATTTGATGTTGAGGGAGTTGGCAGCCCTAGTAAGGTTGTTTACAAGAATTTCTCAGTTTCTTTGTTCTTTTAATGATTTTTTCAGTAATAATGTAATATTTCCTCATTTTAAAAAAAGTAAAAAAGGGAAAATCACAATTACTTATAGCAACTTTTACTTCCTCACGCAATATAATCACAACAACAAACTAAAAATCACCGCAACTTTCATCGCATTTTTTGGGAAAAACTCCCGCAACATCAGGTATTTTAGGCCGCAACAATCACAAAAAAGACCCGCAAAATCCTGGAGGGACTGATTTGACCGTGCCACTGAGGAGTTCTAAAGCGTAAAGTGGAGAGGGGAAAACTAAACAGACACTAAATATTTTAAGGGGCAATTTGTTCCTCCCTTCCTCGAAACAGTGTGTGCAAGCGTTCTGACCTAATCTAAACCCCATCAACATATGACCTATGACATCTACACAATGACCTTAGAAGTTAGAGTTGACCTTTCCCAAGAGAGATGACATGATTTTTTTTTCCCCTCACCTTCTGTGTGTGAGTGATTGTGTAAGTGTGTGTGTGCTTTCGATCTTCTCTGCCTCTTTTTTACTTGACTGATGCCTTAGACAGAAGTGGCAGGGCTGGCCAGAGCATGTCATGGCTGACACCTGTTCCGAGGCTCCATGGGCTGTCTGACAGCTTATCAAAACCTGCCTTAGATGATTTAATTCCATCCTTCACCAGCCTGTTCAAACAACGCTCCAAAAACCTGTCAGGTTTTTTTTGTGTGTGTGCGCTGTGGGTGTGGTGTGGTGTGGTGTCCTTTTCTGATACTTGCCCTATGTCTAAACAAAGCCGACCCACAGCAACATGAATATGAAAAGAACATGTCTCTATTGGATGTTAGCCACTAGATAATGGATCCTAAAACATGTACAGTATAACACAAGTAGTATTAAGCTTGGCAGTACCTGGCCCCATTGGGGGAGGGGCTCTCAGTTGATGCATTGAGCATGAGCCACAAGACATCAAGACAAAAAATGTGAGATGTGAGCATGTGATGCATGTATCTTGCAAACCTCATATAAAATTCCGCAACACTACTTTATCAGTTCTGCAGGGTATACAGACCACTCCATCATGTTGGCTGCTGAATTTATAATTGACGCTGAGGTTTTTAAGGGAAAAAAACGCAAGTATTAGATTATCTGTGTCCTATAAAAGCAGCAGGTAAAAACAGACAGGCATGTCACATCCCAGCCATCCTGTTTTGGCCAAACTTGAGTGTGAATTAGAAAAACATAAAAGGCGAGGGCCAGGGCAAGCTTTGAAGCAAAATGACATCAACTACCCGTGGGTGTAATAATCTGCTGGACAAAACAGACTAGTCAGTGTTCACTACTCAGCACTCCAGAAAACAATCCAGATGAAAGGTTAGGGTGATTGTTTTCACTAACTTAACGAATGAAATACTAATCATGTCAATCAGTTTGTTTAAGGTGCTACCAACTACTGTAAATATATAGAACTCCTAACCAAACCAAAATAGCAAAAAAAAAAAGCATTTTACATCTATTTTTATCCTGATGGATAAGTTTCATTATGGATGGGTTTTAAAGAATAAGCTTGCCTTAGAAACTATTGCAGACAAGGGCACACATAGTCAAATGCTGAATCATTTGCAAGTCTAAAAGAAGTGTAACATAAATTCAGTATTTTCATATATAACACTGTCAATGCATTAGAGGAGAGATTGAGGATTAATCAAAATTCCTTGTTAAAAGAAAGCAGCTGAGATTAGAAAGCTTACGGCTTCTAATAACACATTTTCAAATTGTTTATACTAATAGGAAAGAAATCCATTTGAAAAGCTCATTACTGATGCTTGCTGTTTGTCTGAGATCTGCCACAGACATCAAATTGTGTGGCACAAGGAGGCAAATTTGACATTTTAAATGTCAAATTATGTTCCGTAAATGAACTTGTGTAGCGGTAAAAAATATGATAAAGACAAGAAAACTATTTAATTGCAGTCACTGGGGTTCTTTGCAACCAGACATCGCTACTTCCTGTCAAACTTGGCCGCTGATTCAAGATTCAAGGAGTTTATTTGTCACATACATGAGTCACTAACGCAAAACATGCAGTGAAATTGCATTTGATGAAATCTGATGAAAAGCCAGCCGTATTGTGCCATCAGTCACCAGAGCACTTCCATGCTATAGCCCCATGCAGGAAACTACTCATTTCATCCCTATGTCCCTCTTCATCCAACTCCAGTATTTTAAACAAATACTGCATATAATTCATAAACAAACTTTGAAGTGGCATTTGTACATATTAGTAATATAGTGCCAGAGACGGTGACCTCCTCAGTGAACTTGATGTTTTGACGCGTCAAATTACACACACACACACACGTATACACTCACATGAATGCACACACATACTGTGGCCCATTAGAGTTTCCAGCATGGATAACTAAATAATGTGAAGTCTTGCTGAGGTGCACTTAAGCAGCCTCTTTCAATCAACAACACAGTCCTACTTGCAGCAAATGCAGGTTCTTTTTTTCAATTTGAAAAAGTGCTTTTTGCCTGAATGCTGTCATGAATAGCCTTGCTCTAGTGGACCAACTAAAGCACACTGAATCAGTGAAAAAAAAAAAGAAAAAGAGAAAAGGACAGAAAGATGAGGTTGGAAAATTGAACCTCAAAAAGACAGATAATGCTGTGAAGACAGCAGGGCATCAGTCTATCAGACAGCGTCCCACAATCCCTTTGCAATAGTGCAGACCGGCAGGAGACGTCTGCTGAGCCAGCTGATGCTGAGGGGAGAGAGAGACAGACTACGACCCCTCACTCCGCAGTAGAAGGCCTCTGAAGCTCGGAAGCAATGCATCAGGGCCGTTGAGTTCTTGGGAACAGCAAAAACTTCCTCAACTTCAGAGGTGAGTGAAGGAGAGGTTAAGAGGTAACGGTGAATAAACTGCAATCACATACATCACCTAATGGACATTGGTGTGAACACAAACAGGATTGCGTGATTACACATGATGTATTTTGGGTGTATCATTTTAGTGGTTTTGGGTGTATCCGTCAACACATCATGTTTTGCCAGTGTCGTTAATAACACTTCTCATTTCACATCTGTTTGGTTCTAGCGGTGTTCAACAGCATGGCATGACAAAGGAACACACTAAACTATGAAGGAAGGTTCTTAGTTGGAGATTTTTTTTACAGCCACCATTAC
>JAGFZM010005963.1:0-25297 GCA_017657215.1 Limnothrissa miodon
TAATCGTCCAAAATAGGTAGAATTTCAACATTTTTAGGCACAAAATAAATCAGGGTAATGAAGGTATTTTTTCGTTTGAAATGTTTTATTGGATTGAAGTTTTCACATAAAGAAGTGCCGGCTACTATCAGAATCAGTTAAGTTGATTTAAAATCTGTGGGTTTGTAAAGCCAGAAAATCAGGCCTGCAAAAAAACAAAACAGCCAATGCCAGCCAGTGCCATAATCAAGCGAGAAGAGCACTGAAAACCCCAAAAGCTTTTGCTATCTGTGAGGCCTCAAAAGGAATCTCATAATAAGGCTGCAGTCCCAATGTTTTTTCTTGCAATTTTGTAAAATTGGTGTGGTCTTAATGGAAAAAAAACACAATACAGACACCTGAGACCCCACTTTCACACAACCATCTATGAACATTGATCTAGATATTGCTGTCTCTTTCCCTTACAGGTATAGGTGCCATGACATGGTCCCCACTGGCCTGTGGTCTTATCACAGGGAAATACTGTGATGGAATCCCAAATGGTTCCAGAGGAGCAATGAAGGTGTGTGTGTGTGTGTGTTCTTAAGTAAAAAAAATGCTATAATTAATACTCTGTTGTACTAGACCAAAAAAAACTTTGTTTTAACATTAACACAAATGGAATCCCTAGATATTTAATGCTTTGGGAATCTCCAATTTGCCAGTAGACACGATGATTTGCCCCCCCTCCCGGCACCCCACACGCAACCTTGCATAGATAGATAGAAAGATCTATTAATAAACTAATTAACTATCTAATAATAATAATAATTGTAGTAATCATCATCATCATCATAATTACAGTCAATAAGTAATTATGTTAAGGGCAACACATTCATACTTATTATATTAGGTAAAGGTTTAAGATAGGGGATATGTTTTCAGTGGTTGAAAGAGGATGGTGCTGGGCATCATACAAAAAAGCAAACAAACAATCCATCTCTGCAATCCTTTGAATCTACTGAAAGTTGGTATCACATTTTTAAGTCTCAATTTTGCCATCTCTTGGTTATTGATTCTTTCCATTAAATAGTATTGTCTTGTCCAGGCCATGCAACTGAGAATGTAGAATTTGAATCAGAAGGGATTTAGGATTTACCATGTCAAGCGTTACCCTGCCTCTGTTTAACCTTTAACCAGTGTATTGTGTAAACCAGTGTATCGTGTTTTGAAAACGTTTAAAAACGATTTTGAGTTGACAGTAGCATCAAAACAAATCTGTAATAGCCTATCCTAGGCCTACATGAAAAAAAGACAACGAAAAATGTTTCATATACATAACTCAGATCCACCCACCATAAGACTGCTTTATAACAGATCTCTGCTCTGTGGCAGGTCCCAGCACCACCTTGGCCTTCACTCCCTTCCACAGAACCTGATATCAGTCTTTTTAAATGATTTAGTTCTCAGCCTAATGTGAATATAGTTTTCAGCTTGGTGTGATGTCCTTCATGGTCCAGTCAATAACCGGATTCAATCCCAAATAAGATCCTTCCTGTACGCCTGCATGGAGGCCTCTATGTGTGTCTGTGTGTGTAAGATCAGTTGGAGCCCCTTTGGACATGGATGTAAAATCACCACACCTAATTTCATAATCTTCAAGCTAAGCTACTTTCATACTTTTTTGTTTGTAACAAACAGGTGAAAATGTTTGTCCATTCCCTCTTTTGGCCAACCCTTGTTTTTCACAAATTGGCAAGCTTAGTGTTATAGTTTTATCTACAAAATAACATGCTATTATATTCCACTCTGGAAATGTGAGTAAGTCTAGCTGTTGGACTAGATGTGTGGTGGGCTAAGAGGGGATGTGGAGAATATTGTACTTTTGGCAAAGATTTTGGAATAGGTATCGCATATCTGTCTCTTTATCTCTTATTAAAGCATAGCTACAAAAGTAGTCTTTCTTTCTTATTGAACCATGGCTACAAAAATTTCTTCCTTTCATTCACTTTCGGTCAGGTTGTGAGATACAGACCTACAATGTCAATATTACCCTAGGGGCTTTTTGAGTGAAAGCTACCGTAGCTGTAATACATACTTTAAACTGCGTGGCGCAAGACTAAACCGTAGGTGGGTGAAATTGTCTGACATGGGACCTTTTTGAAACCTGTTTTGAAATCTCTACTTTCACACTTTTTCTTACTTCATCTTCTAAAAAAGTCTTTTTAAACTCTAGTATCTGTACTTCTACTTGAGTAAAGTATGTTAGTGTAATGGATGCCAGCTAGCTTAGCTGTGCGAGTAGAACATTAGTTAAAAAAAAAAAAAAAACCTTTCCTCCTGAGACGTCAAAGAGTCCTAGTCAGTTGACTGGGAGCCTGGGCTTTTCGGTCGACTGGTTAGGGCGTTCGCCTCCCGACCCATGGTTGCTGTGTTGTTTTGAGGTTGTGTGTTCGAGCCTTGGGTCGGACTAATGCAAGAAGGTACACCTGCTGACGCGAGTGGCTGCAATCCTAGTAGCTCCGTGTGTTTTTAGTGTTTCTTTGTGTGTTTTAGTGCTTTTTTACTTAATGTTGATCTAGTCATGTTGTTTTGTTGATCTGCTTCTTATCATCCTGTGTACACTGTAGTATATGTTGTGTGTGATTTTTTAAGCTGCTGGGACCTTGAATTTCCCCTTGGGGATCAATAAAGTTTCTATCTATCTAAGAGGATCTACGTTACAGTGGTACAGGACGGGAATGAAGTTTAGGAGGGCGAGTGTAACGGATGCCAGCTAGCTTAGCTGTGTGAGTAGAACGTTAGTAAAAAACTTCCCTCCTGAGACTGGAAGCTTAGGTTTTTCGGTCGACTGGTAAGGGCTTTACCCCCTGGTTTTGGAAAAGAATCTGTATATATGTTTTTATTCTGTGTGTCACAGAGTGGATATGTTTCCATTTTTCTGAGAGTGATTCCCAGGGTCTGTAAAAAATGAATGAATACAGTGGTCAGATTCCTTTCAGCTACTGTGTAGTGTAATTTTAGTTATTACTTAGTTATTTAATTATCAATTTATGACAAAAAGAACTGAATGGTATTGTTTTTCTGTGTGTGTGTGTTTGTATTTGCATGTTTTTTTTGTGTAGGGTTATCAGTGGTTGAGGGATAAACTCCTGGGAGAGGAGGGGAAAAGGCAGATGGCCAAAGTAAAAGAGCTCCACCTGCTGGCTGACAAGCTAGGATGCACCCCTGCTCAACTAGCTATAGGTGAGACATACCCACACAACTTGAGGAGCCAACATATGAACAATGAAAACTAAATTAATTGTGGCTATGTTAATAGGCTACTGATAACAGGGCCTAGTTATTCAAACATTATTTCAGTGGATTTCTGAAATGCATTGGATCAAATATTTAAAATTGTTTGCTCAAAAAAAGAGGGGATCCTGAAATTGGACTGAAATACGATCTAATCTTGTTGAAAAAAGTGTTGTTCAAAGCTTTTTGGTTGTAGTGGGATTAATTTGAAAAGTTCCCATTAAAAATAAAAAAATGAAATATTGTGATCTGAGGTGGATTTCATAACATGGTAAAAAACATGGTAAAACTTTTAAAAACTCTTACATGTACTGTATTATACAGAGCTTCGGAATGCTCAAGTGAAATCTTTTATGCATTTTTGAGATCAGGTTTTACATATCATGAGCACAATATACAAAAGCGTGGCCATGCTTAATAAAACATGCTAACATTATTATAAATTGTGAATATGATGTCATTTACAATTGTGAGCACGAATTGGTAAAATGTGACTATGTATAACGTACTCACATTACAGAACATTATGAGCCCAATTTGACCAGCCTATATTATATTGGGAACTGTTACAATCCTGGGGACAAATAAGTCTCTCTGCTGATGTGCCTTTGATTATATTAATCGGGGCGACGTTTTACTCATTTGTGAACACGATTTTAATAATGTAAACATTTTATTAATCTCAGCCACACTTTAGTACATCACGCTCATATTGTGTAAGGTGACCATAAAACATTATGGTGGAAAATAATTATTTGCATTTATTTACTTGGGCACAAGATTAGGAGTCTCAGTGTTTATACAAGTGAGAATAAACATATATAGCTATTTAAATTGTTGGTTAAAATGTCCAGTAGCAAACACTATATCTCGCTCATGAGGGAAAACAAAGACCTTGTCCCTCAAATGCATGTCCTTGAACGGGATAGAAGCATAGATTAGTGGTATAAGTGGTAAATATTGCGAGAAAATACAATTAATGTGACTCCATGAAATTAATATTTGACCTTGAATATTACCAATTAGAGCACAAGAGTGCCATGGAACATGAGAAGAGATATGAACTGGTGGAATAATGACTAGTTAATTTAACAGTAAACCATAAACTCAATGAATGAAATGGAAGTTTAACAGACATAAACAATGAGATAACCAATTAACCCAAATAAGAGAAAATGTAATAAAATAAAACAAAACCAGAGAGAGAGAGAGAGCAACTGGCCAGAGAAGGCCTGTAGAGTGAGGCCAGAGAAGAGGCAAAGGGAAGTCATAGGCAATACGGCTCCAGAATTTAGGAGAACATTTGGTTTTATCTGCCCTATTCACACAAGCCAAGGTCCAATTGTTTACGCTGTGTTTGGCCACATGAGGTGTGAAATCAAATTAGTATGCAGGATACCATACTTGAGTATAACTGTGTACAAATGCTTTGAATTGCCACAAAGTTATGATCAGATTGCTACCCACATTTCAAGATGTGGGATGTGTATTCCAGTTAATTTTGCCTGACAGTCCCATTAAGAAGCAGCAATTAACCACACGTTGTAATCCTGAAAGGTGCAAATTTGAAAGTAAAATTGATTTCCTGATCCTATAACAAAATAAGGGATAAAGGGATATCCAAATTTCAGGTTCATTTTCATCTGGATTAGAATGTTTGAACAACTGGGCACTCTCAGCCCTCCCTTACTGACATTATTCCACTCCTATTTTTACTTTCCCCTCTCTGTCTACATTTTCCTTTTTCAAAACTCATTTTCCCACTCTCAAATGGAGATTCAAAGAAGGTTTATTAGCATGAATGTGATGTGTCAGAACTCTGATAGAGTAATACATTACAAACAAATCTGGGATCCAAAAAAGCACTTTGAATGCACATGAGACACATGTTTTTTTTCTCTCTTCATTTTAGCTTGGTGCCTCAGAAGTGAAGGAGTAAGTTGTGTGTTACTGGGCGTCTCAAACACAGAACAGCTTCTAGAGAACCTGGGTGCTATACGGGTAACCACAGTCACAACATGACAGAATTTTTATACACACATTCATTTTAGGAATGTTAATGGGTAAATTGTATCAGTAGCATTTCAAAGCAAATCATATGTAAAGTTAACTATATCAATGCTTTAACAAGACAAAAATGAAATCTTGCTCAAACCAAATGACTACCTCACTAAAAACAACTTGGCTTACTCACTTCTTTCTTTCTTTTTCATTCTCAGGTGCTACCTCTCATTACGCCTCATGTGGTCTATGAGATTGACTCACACCTAGGGAACCGTCCACATTTTAAGAGAGAAGCACGTACCTAAATTGATTAACATATTCATAGACAGAGTAAGGGTGGAGGGGTACATATAAAACCTATTATTTCTAAGTTGCATGATCTCAGTGTTGAGCTTTCCACTATAGTGAATTGGGTTTGAAATTGGAAGTAAATACAATGAAAGTATATTTGGTATTGTTGGACTTGTCTTGTGTGCATAAAGAATATTGTGCGCCATCAAAATCAATAGGCCAAAATCAGACATTTACATATATCTCAAGCTGGTTTAAGGATCATCTTTCTCTTCTTGGCATACCTTCTCCTTGTCAAGGCTTAATGAGGTTTGCTATAGTTTACAATGTTGTGAGGTCAAAGATCTAGGACACAAAATCTTCCTTAAAATACTGTGTTTGGGCAAAATTTCTGTGGAAATTTTAGGGATGATCATGCATTATGATATGGGTAAAAACAAAAAGGTTATTTGATTACTGTAGATGTCATATCATAAAAGTTGAGACTGGCCTCACATTCCGCTAGCCTATATTCAGTTGCACGTGATGTGAAAAATCTTGTATTGTGTGGTGGTATGGCTGTAGATTCCTTCACCTGAACTATATATTTTCTAAAAGTCCATAACCTCTAGATCAGTAATGTCAAAGTATATATTTTAATGATATACATTTAATTATATTACTACATATATATAGACCAGTGTTTTTCAAAGTTGTTCAGACCAAGGACCACTCAGTTCAAAATTTTCATGTACAGTATAAGCCAGCTAGGAAACACTAAAATATTATTTTTTTTTATTATTGATCCTCTTGCAGACCACTAGAGGTCGCACACTTTGAGAAACACTGCTATTGTAAGAAATAGCAACATGCCTATAGGTAACTAATTCCTTGACATGTGCTCTAGATCTTATTTAGAATGAGCTGGAACATGTTGTGTTTTTGTCTACGATACACAATACATAGTGGAAAACACCATAAAATACTACCCTATATGTATGACTGTAGACGTTTGGTCCAATTCCAAGCATTTTAGGGCAGTAATTTATAGACTATTAAGGTTCCATTAAGGACTGCACTAACCAATATAACTCTATTGGGGATTTGGCTGTATTTCATAGGCACCTTAGTAAAATGTACTTCGAACCAGAACTTGGCCCACATGACCATAAGAAGCCTGTTTTCTTAATAATTATTTCATTAGATTTACCATCAACCAATTTTAACATCAAAGGGTTGCAGCCACTAGTTATAAAGACTACAAGCCTAAACAGGCCTTTATGTATGGACCCAATACAGTATACAACATATATCACATTTTAAAGAAGATTCTTGAAGCAGCTCTATTACATATGTATGTATACCTGTATTTTTTGGGTTGTGTTGTGGGAACCATTGCTCTTTAAATATATTGAGAAATTTAAAATTTTTAAAATAGTTTATTTTCAACAGGTTATATAGTACCTAATAATACTTTACAAATTTACATCATTACAGGGCTATTCTTCAAGTATTGAAAGTAGAAATTTGGTGTGAATCAATCCATAGCCCTATTGTGTTTGGAAAGACAAATAATTTAGAAATTTGATACAGCATAGATTGAATAATGAACTTTTTTTTTTGCCTGTAAATTAGGTTTTTACATTAATCTTTGACCCCATGATCTTGGATAGGTCAGTTCATCTAGACTGCGTGGTAAATAACTTTGCTAGAAAGGCCTGTCAAATATACTATGCTGGAGAGATAGCACATAAACTCTGCATTTGAACACATATGCAATCTTGACCTACAACCTTGAGAACCTACCCAGTGTCACCTAACTTTATAGTTATTAAATGTAAGTAAAAGAATCCTTAACCCAGATCAGGAGATATCAAGACTAATATCAAGATATACTAAGATGCAAATTTGGCACAACAATAATTATGACATGATCGTTTGAGGGCTTTATAATTTCTTTGCGATGTTTTCACTGTATTAAGGCTACGTTTACACATACCTGGGTATTTTGATAAACGAATATTTTCTTCCCTCCGTTTTCCCAAATAATTCCATGCATACACCATCGTTTTCAAAAAAGTTTCCGTTTACATTAAGCTGCTTCCGCCTAGTGAGGATATTGGCTTGGCTAGAATGAAGTTGGCTTGTGTTGAGGCTTGTGTGTTGGCTTGGTCATGGCATGGCATAGTCATTCAGGATCACTATTGAGCAATAATGCACAGGGTTTCTTAAGTGCATGCTGGTTAATGATGACTTCCAACAAAGTGTTTTTTTTTATATTTAGAAACTACTATAATGCAACAGGAAGGGACCGGCAGAGGGCTTTCTTAAATTGACATTACCTCACATTAGCTGTCACATACCACTATATATCAAATATACAGATTATGTACTACAATATTACTAGAATATGTACAAGAATATTTACTACCATATACACAAGACACACCTGTACTAAATGGGTAAATAAAATAGTAATTGATCTGTTTTGGATGGGTCTATAGGTCTCAAAACTAAGAAAACACTGGTCTGGCAGAAAGTCAGGAGGCCAAACAGAAATTGCAATAAATACAATAGATAAACAGGCTCTGCTGTAGGACCCTGTCTGAGGTGATTCAATTAAATTAAATTCAGTTGTATTTTTACAGACACTTTTACAACAGTATTGTCTCATGCCACTTATGGTGTGCTAAATCACTTCTGCTGGCAAAAAGGCAGAGGTGCCTACTCTAAGAGTGGCTTATGACAGGGACCAACTAATGGTTTACGGTTGTCAAAGTCAACACATTATCCATAGCAACAAGTAAAGGTAAGGGAAAGGCTTAAGTTAGCAAATTGCCACTGTACAGTCAAAAGTGTGAATGGCAGATATAAACTTCCTGAAAAAGTACGGCTATACAATTTATTTATTTTAACACCTTTTACTATAGTACTGTCTTATTGTCTCACAGCAAGGCCTCAAGGGGCCAAACCATCTGTCAAAGGTCATGCTGTGCAGTGTAGTAGCAGCCAGAAACAATGTTAGTCATAGAGTTAGATCAATTGGGAGGGTCCAATTTTGACTTTTAGCCTATGATTATGTAGAAGTCAATAGGAGACAGGACAGGTGTGGTGACATGACTGCTAGTAGGAGGTAAGGTCCAAGTCATGACCAGTTAACTTAAAAAAATGTGTGAGTCAGTGTCTGGTAGAACTTTGCTGAACCAATAATAATACCATTCCCTTGTTTCATACATATATAGGCCTACTACATTAGCTGCCAGTGGTAATATATTCGGACAGCCATAGTATTCAGGTTATATTTTGAGTAACCTAATCAGAGTTGTTTAAGACCTATAACCCTCTCCTTTAGAAGTAATTGCTACCAGTTTAGTTTATCTATTCTTATAGTCTTCAAATCTATTCCTATAGTCTTCAAATCTATTCCTGTAGTCTTCAAATATATTCCTATATATATATATATATATTCCTTCAAATATCGATTTGAAACTTAGGGACACAAAGAAATAGATGCACATGCACACACACACTCAGAAACATACACACAGATTGTATGATGTGGGTAAAGTGCTGTATTGACAATCATATGCTTATAAATGTTATACTTTGAAGTTCTTAAGAATATGTAAGGATGTGCAAAAACAATAAAGGCTATACATAGAGATTTAAAGCGGCACCAAAGACTTTTGAAAACCTAAAAATAATGTTTTCAAAATCGTTTCGGTGGTTCATCAACTTGTAACAAGGTGAACGATACTTGCTGCATTTGCTCTGTTACTGTATCGGCGTCAACGGCACTAAACAAGTTTGCCCAATCGGGTAGCGATCTGTAGTTCCATGGAAACTACAATTGACTTGCCTTATGCTTCCGTTCCAATCTGTGGAGGATGCGATTTTCAAATCTCCTTGGTGCCGCTTTAAGTAAACACTATGTAAAATACTTGCATATAACGCAATGTGTGTGTGTTTGTGTGCACAAAAGAGAGAGAAGTGGGTGTATGTACTCTTAAGTACTTGGGCAGTAACAATAAAGTCTTCCTTATTCAGTTTTTTTCTTTGAACAAACATTTTATTGAAAATATATTGCTTATATTGCTTGGATAAGTGGTATTTTTACCACTGCACGCCTGATAAAAATATTGCTAACAGGTACTTGGTGCACATTTATTATTGGAGTATTTATATATTATATTTAAAACCAAAATGACAGGCCTGCATTTGCTTGCTTGAGTGGGAACAAGAGGAACACGCAAACAGCCACGCATTTATCGGCTTGTCCTGCGAGTGTGACTAACAAACACCACACACTCTGTGCTTTCATTTGGACCGGGAGGCATTTGCAGATCGTTGGGTTATACTGTAACCCTGGTTCACCTGCTAAGGACCGTGGACAGGCTTTAAGACACACCGTCACACTCACACCTGAGCATTCAAAACACCCGTGTGGTGTGCAATCACTGATAGTTTGATCGGAACGGGTCCTCCGAGCGGCCTGCGGACTGGAGAGATGGTCTCTTCACTCAGAGAACCAGGGTTACAGTATAACCCAACATTCTCTATCGTCTCGAGACCATCTCTCCACTCCGTTACATATTCCGTATGTACGTGGTAGACCTTTAAGACACCCCGCGAGGAGAGTGCAAATCACACCAAAAACACCTTGTGGGTTCAACGAACTATTTACAAATGTACACTATTTACATGCCGAACGGGATGATGCCCAGCCAGACGCAATGGCAAAGCCCGAGGGCAGAAGGGTGGCCCCGGGAGGCCCGCAAGGCGCAACGCACTACTGGGAACGCAGAACAGGGCCCCGCCAGGCGCCAGGCCCACACTGCAATAAGGACCACCCAGGTTGGCCCGCAAGATACCAAGCCAACCAAGGCAAAGATTCTGTTACTCTGAAGCCACACCAAGCACCCGCTTGGCAAAGGAGGGGCTGGCTGCCACATTCAGGCGGTAGAATCTGGTGAATGTAGAACTGGAAGACCAGGTGGCCACTGCACATATGGTGGAGAGAGAGGCTCCCTGCCACAGTGCCCTGACCCTGGTGAGGGCTGGTGCCCCTGAAAGGAAGTAGGCCTCCTTGATGGTGTCGACAATCCAATGAGCCAGCCTGGATTTTGACAGAGGCTTTCCCAAACACGCAGAGTCAAAGCACACAAAGAGCTGGTCAGACTTCCTCAGAGGCTGGGTACGCTGAACGTACACTGATAGGACCCTGACAGGGCAAAGGGCCAGTTGGTCGGCTGCCGAGGCTGGAAGGGACCACAGCTTCACTGATTGTGACAGATGACCTGATCCAGGTCATCCAGGTCCCATGGATGGACTGCAGGGCCAGCACTGCGCAGTGTAAGTCTGCGTGCTCCCCTGAGGAACCGGGAAATTAGGGAGCAGTCATTCCTACTGATGGCCAGCCCGCCGATGCGGACCGCCTTCATAGCTGCCACCATGCCCCTGAAAGTGGCTTCTGATTTGCCGACCTCGAGTTGCGACTGCAGGAAGAGCAAGGAGAGGGATGAATGCCACAGCCGAGGCATATGTGGCCCTGATGGCTTTCCATATTGGGGGCAGGGCTAGCGGAACGACGGCCCTGTTTACAACTCAGACCGTGTGGGGAAGAGGGAGTCACTACCTGTGTGCTATACGCTAAGCTAGCTAGCACAGGCTAGCGTTACACAGGCTGTTCCTGAGTGCGTTAGCGGGCAATGGCACAGGCAATACACTACAGAAATGAGAGTTTCGCCGCCGCGGCACCTACTAATACTTACCTGAGATCAGTGCCTAGTCGGCCGTGACGACCCACGTCTGGATCCTGGCAGCTGGAGTGAGTTAGCTCACTCGTTCCCTCAATGGAACACAGCTGTTGCAATTCTCAGCAGCCGGAGCGCGAAGCTGGGTAAACTGAGAGATCGATGGCTAGCCGGAACAGCGTTCACCCACCTAGGCAGACCGGAGCCACGCCGTACAGCGGGGAGCCGCACTCAGTGCGTAAGCCGTGGGTTACACGCCCAATACACCGACAACCGAACAAGGATACTGGAACTAACTGATAATGGTGCCCCAAACGATCGCCAGGGCTACTGGGCTTTGGTGAGGGCTCTGGAGGGTTACCGGGGGCGATGCTCGCAAGAGCTAGGCACCGGCTCGATTGGGTGGATATTTCACTTGCTTGTTCCTGACCGAAGCCTGGCAAGCAAGAGTTCCTGACCAACGCGTGAGCCAAGGGTTACGTGTGCAATATGTTGCCGAGGGATTTCAAAGTTTTTCAAGCCAACGGGATGAAAGAACCTACAACAATCCGGGGAGGCTGCATATCGACAGACGCCCAATCTTACCAGGTAAGTCGATTCTAACATTGTAACTCACAGAGAAAATTCAATTCACTTCAATTTTATTTATATAGCGCATTTTTACAAAAGGCATGTCACAAAGCGCTTAACACAAGAGGCCAAATGAGCAACAGGGGCAAGGAAATACTCCCTAGCAGCGTTTTTTGTTTTTACTTGTTATGGTAAAGGAAGAAACCTTGGGCAGTTCCGACGGCTCAAGGGGCTAACCCAACTGCCTAGGGCAGGTTTTCAGTCTCTCAGATGGTGAGTAGTCCACTATTATTCCATTAGATACACAATACAAGAACATTTTGGTAAATAAAGTAAAGTAATATAGGAGTCCCATTAGAATCCCAGGATATAGTCCCATGTCATTAGGTGCAGTCAATCCAGGGGCCAGCTAGAGGCTGTATCAATCATGTCAGGGTCATCTGTGAAGCTGAAGGCAGACCACCCAGGAAGCCAGAGATGCAGGATCAGGCAGTGGAAGGCCGGGGTGACCCTCAGCAGGGAGGCAGTGGCATGGACAGTGGAGTGGGTTGAGGACCATTCATGAGTGCCGCCGAATCACGTTAAATCAAATCAAAAGACCAACACAACCTCTTGGTCTCAACTGAGCCTACACTTGTAAGACCTGCACAGTGAGGCCCACAAGGCATGCCTGTGATATAGAAAGACAAAATGGAATATCATTAAGGATTCGTACATTAGGGATTTGCACAGTAAGTATTTGTGTGCCTCTTTCAGAACAACTCTAAGTACCTGGTTTGGGAGGGTCCACAGTAATGTCTTCATGTGTCCTGTGTGTGCTTTGGCCTTGATCTAACAACACATGGCTGTCTTCTGGTAAAAATTGAACAGACATGTAAATGAATGATAAGCAAACAAATAACAAAAATAAAAAGCACACCAAAAACGTAGTTAAGACGAGACAAATGATATGTATTGTGAAGGACAAAATCAATTCTTCTGTGTAATGTCATACAGTAATGACCAATCCATGAAATAATATGGGCACCTTTAACTATAATAACACAGAGACAGACCTTCAACAGTGTCCACATCAGTCAATCCTTGTGGAATTGTGTTAGAGTCTGTGGCCTCTGTGCCTTCTATAATACAAAATAATTCATACAACTTTCTGCTTTTGTGCTGAAGGATATTGCAAAGGTGACAGCATAAAGGCAACATTTGTCTCATTTCAAATACATACCCAACACTGCTTGTCCATAACAATTTATACTTATTTCCTGGCCAAGAGTCTTTTTAAGGCTTTTCATTGTGGCAGCATTTTTGGTACAGTTGTAATGGTGCAAAATGTTTCGCATTAGGAAAACATGTGAAGACGGCGTCATCATGTTCAGGAAATGATAATTTTTCCTCATTCCTGAGAAAAGCTCTTCGGCTGTCTGACTGTTTGGACGTGAGGTTTGGGAAATGTTTCATGGAGAGCAGCATGTCAGTGTAGTCTTGTGGGCTTTCTGCTCTGATGTTGAATTTGACAGCATACACCACGGCACAACGACAGGTCATCACTGCCCATCCACCAATGAGAACAAACCACAAAGATAGAGAAAGGGACAGAGCAAGATTGAGTAAGGGTTTAAGTAAGATTGAGTAAGGGTTTGATTAAGGGTTTGAACATAAAAGTAAGTAAAAGTAAAACTTCTGCAACACTTGGTTTCCAGACAGGGTTGGTTACCTGAAGCTCCCCAAATCTGGGAGAAGACCTTGTCATAGGCATCTCTGTCCACTGCCCACATAAAGCACCTAGGTTTCCCATCTATAAAACAATGTAAACATTCAAACACACAATCTACAGCCTATTACAGCATGTTTCTCTCAACAGTCACAGGCAACCGACTTCACAGTCCAAAGCATAGGTACAGGTACATTAAAACAATATCTTTGTACTGTAATCAATCTCATCATCCAATTCATATACCATTAAAGGTAGGAACTCACATATGAAAATGTAGTTAAAGATAAGTAAATGCAAAAAGTATAGTTACAAATGACCTTGATGACAATTAAAGGCCTGTACTATTCAAGGACACTGCAACACTTTGCTTTCATACCTTAACTTTCAGAAGTTCGTCTGTGAGTCTGTCCTCTGTGACGTTCAGTTCCAACTCCTCTGCTGGACTACGTGGGGAATGCACTTTTCTGAATTCAGTGTTAAGGACAACATTGCCGCTCCTTGTGTGGGGCCCTATCCGAAGGGCCCAGTTGTGGTAGCTCGGACAGACAACAAAAGGGTTTTCCTTGTTACCTATGGAACGGGAGTGGATTGAGAGTAAAGAGAGAACATAGGACACAGTGCTCCCACACAATCACACCACTACATGGAAATGACCTTACTTCACCACTCCACATCGCGTATACCAAGCACACCAACCCCCTCTTCTCCCACCTAACACACACACACACCAAATGGACAAAGGAACAGAAAATGTCAGTGCATTCTTTACATTACTCATCATCCTTGTATCCCGTCATACTGTAAATGCAAACTAAATGCAACACTATTGGAACAATACACAATGAAAAATGTCTGCCATTGGCAGAACATGTCTGCCACTTGTTGGCAGAACAGGCAAAAGGGAAGGGAAAAATGGTTGTCCTACCTGAAGACTGTCGCAGGTGTAGACACACAGGTGTAGAGACAACAGTGTGTGGTCATCGAAGTTGTGGATGCCGTTTGGCCACTCCTGGTATCGGTAAACCAGGCCACACCTGTAACACCACTTGCAGTATAATGATATACCTGTAAAATAGGAGACATAGATAAAAAGAAAGGAACCGATGCAGTTAAGTGAAAAAGCACCTCAGGAAAAATGTACGTACAGTTACCAATCAATTTGTATAGGGTCGCAATAACACATTTGCTCTGATCTTTCACCAAGGGAGTAATTATTACCCTGCACACCAACTGTTCAACCTCCAGCCCTGTAGAGATCCAGAGGTCTGTCTGTCTACTGCATCTCTAGTTAAAAGAATGGTGATTAGAATGTTTCTTTTAGAGTATATATTTTTTAGACTTAAGTATATTTACAGTCAGAACCTAGTTAATGTTGTTTCTATGCACTTTTATAGTTTGTTCTGTCTTGTATTGTCTGTTTAATGTACACAATGGGCAGCGAGACACGTAATTTCGATTCCTTTGTATGTCTAGTACATGTAAAGAAATTGACAATAAAACTGACTTGACTATTATGATTTTCTGGGCAGTGTCTACAGAAGGTTTCTGGTGGTATTAACACCAATAGAAATGACCTGGTGTGAACTGCACTCGGGGGAAGTACTGCCTGGAGTTTCTTGTTGGTGAAGAGGTCCTCAACCATCTTCTTAAGAACTTTCCCAGTAGGGGGATAATCAATTCCATCCTTGCTCAGCACCTGCCATGTCCTCAGGGAAACACTCTGCTCCTTCGTCAATCGCAGAACTTTTTGTTAGCCTAAAAAGTGCCTCTTCGGTTTCAAATAGATACCACTTGGCAACATATTTATTGGTGCATGACTGGCGGGGCTTGGCACATGGACAGTGCCAGGAAATTTTTTTACTGTCAAAACTGACCATGACCCGACCAAACCTGCAATAATAACCCACCGTAGGCTCAAAAACAGAAACATATCTTTTTGACGGAGGACCAGAGATGCCAACTAATAACGACAGGGGAGTCCCTGCCTCGATAGCAGCCCTCTGCCGTACCAGACACATCCCTTATCTGTCCAGTCCAAACCACTTCTCCTCTGGAGGACAATAGGCAAGTGATCGAATGTGTGGACACTTCATATTTATTTTGCATTCAGCGGCCTCACAGCTTGTTATTTGGTTTTGCCCCCAAGTACTATAAAATGGTAATATGAAATGGGTGATCTCAGATTCTATCCGGCAAACGTTTTTTAATTTTATATGGTTATCGCGTACATTTTTGAATGGAAACCTATGGGGACCATAATGCTGCGAATAGACGATGTGCGTCAAAGCTATTGCCGGCTGACGTGACTGCGGTAGACAACGCAGGACGAAAATAAATATATTCCACAACAAAAAGGCAAAAAGAGCAAAAAGGCAATCGCTAGCAATGGTATACCATGCGAAATAAAATCTGCATAGATCTCACCCGATCCAGGTTATAATCCACTGCACACCGGCGTCAAGCTATCCTGAACTTCCACTGGTCCTTTTTTGATGTGCACTTCTTCCATCGTATTTACGGTTCCCATAGACTTCAAGTCATTTTTTCGGAGCAGCAACATAAAAAAATATTTTGCGGTGCTCGTGCTGCTGAAGCTGTGCGGTCACCGCGCTACTCATTAGATGCTACCTATAGTTATAAAATGTCTCCCAAAAGAATTTCTGCAATATACTGTGTTATATTGTAGAGAATTATATTAAACCCTATTACAGTGGGATTTCTCTATGTATACATTCTGACATGCTTCAAATCTCTATTCAAAATTCTATTTTTGAGTGTGCCATTATCATTTCATGTTTACAAGACAGGAGACACCCAGACGTTTAACTACAACCAAGAATTGCAACACTTTACAGTTAAATTTAAGACATACAAACACTTTATTGTTGTCAACGTCTACGCATGGGACAAGTGTGAAACGTAATTTCGATTCCTTTGTATGTCGAGTACATGTGAAGTAATTGACAAATAAAACTGACTTGACTTGACTTGACTTGACTGTTAAATAGTTGTCCTGACATGGTATTATGGAGGCTAACAATCGTGTAAGAACTCACTCCGATGAAAACAACACAAAGAAAAAAACACTTCTTCACTTCACTTGCACTTTGTGTATGTATATATATATTTGTGTATATATAGTCTTGTATATATTCACCATATAGAGTATTCACTGTACATACTACTAAACTATTATATTGTATATTTTGCACTTGCTGTTTTTTTTTTGCTGCACTTCTGATTAGATATTAAACTGCATGTGTAATGACAATAAAGTTGAATCTAATCTAATATTCCTTGTCTGTGCTTCTCCCTTAACTGACTGAAACTGACTACATCCTGCATTTGTATTTAACCTGGCAAAGCATACAAAATATGGACTTGCCCCCAGAATAACCCTTCTGGGGCTCCGTAAGCCTACTCTGTAACTGACCGGTCATCTGGAATGGCATTTTTATTTGTGTATGCCACTGATGCAGAAAATGCAGGAAACTGTTTGTGCTTTGTCATTGTTTGCAGTGTCTGCCAAATGCATAATGGATTACTTTCAAGGCAAAGTGTAACACTGCTTTCCTTTTCAAGTTATTCTCTCAAAGCTGACCAGATTCACTATTGAATTCATTGTAAAGAAAATGGAGATGGCAGAAAATATTTATGAAGAAACAAAACAAAATGAAGAAAAATGCATCCATGTGGTTTCTAATGCAACTAAACAGAACATATCAGATTCAAGAAATCTACTACTTGGTAAATAATGAATACTTAATATCTGTTTTTCATACTGGTAAGCCTGTACATTATTTCTTTCTACTATAAATGTTTTTTCCTCACAGGATGTTACAAGTGGGCTGTGGTATGTCTGGGGCTGCTCTGTATTCTGCTGTTGGCCACCATTATGGGACTTCTACTCAAAATGCCTGCAGAGAGCAGTCAAATGCAAAGCATGTATGATAATCTGACAAGAGAGACAGAGTTGTTACAGAATAGATGCAACCTTTTGACAAGACACAATTCCCAATTACAAGTTAGCTGCCACAACATGACAAGAGAGATATCCCTCTTACAGGACAGATTCAGCATAGTGACTGATGAAAATGAAAAACTACAGAAAAGACTTTGTCACCCAAGTAAGTATATATTTGTTTAATTCCCTTTTGCTGCCACAGGTTTTTATTATGTGACTCTGTACCTAAAAGCATTTAAAATGTAAATTGGAGGAAAACATATAAAAATAAACAGCATATTAAGTTCAATTCAATTTTGTTTGTGTAGCGCATTTTACAAAAGACATGTCTCATAGCGCTTCACAACAAAGAGCACCAGTGAGCAACAGGGGCAAGGAGAAACTCCCTGTCATCATTTTGTTTTCATCTTGTTATGGTATAGAAAGAAACCTTGGGCAGTTCTGACAACTGAAAGGGCTAACCCACGTCTTAGGGCGTGTTTTTAATCTCCCAGGTGTTGATTAGTCTATGGTATTAATAGGTCTTGACCACAGAATTATCATAGTAATCCCAGGATGAATATCCCCATGTCCCTCTAACCTTAGGTAATAAACAGAAGGTGTGGCATTGACAACACTAAAATACAATCATTACTAAAAACATTTCAATTACAGTACATTTTACTAACATTAACACTCTTTGTATTATTATTAGTTTGCATGTTCTTTGAAATCTTCTCAATATTGTTATTAGTTTACATGCAAATGCAAACTATTGTTCTTCAAAGTTAATTTAAATTTTATTTTTACAGGGCAAAAGTCATGTCCTCTTCTTTATCTAACCAGTGTAATTTTCAATTAGAAACTTCATTCAAACACTTTTACGTGTATATATATATAATTTGTCCTCCCTATCCCAAAACCTCCCTATAGGCTGATGTCATAACAGGGCAGTGAGTAGGGGTCATGAGACATTTGGGGGGAGGGGGGTTCGCGAGATGATTCTCAAGAAATCAATTACTTTTAACTATTAGAAATAACAAAGGATAAAAACTAGTAGTTATATTCCAAAAAATAGTAGCCTTTACAATTTCTTTACGTTTGCTCATGACTCCTGAGGTGATTACGAGAGATTAATGAAACGTCAACAGCGACAGTTGAAGCAGATCAATTTACAGTAACATGTTAAACATTCTGACATGTGCATGTAACGATGTAGGTCATTTCCATCGCATTATGTGTAGGATATTATTTGTGTTCAGATAAAACGAATGAGTAAATAACAATTTAAAAAGTTATATGGTTGTTAAACCATTGTGTTATTTTGTGGGGTGTCATGCATGTTTAGATAGCTTATTGGTGCATGTGTGCCGTTGTGCGTACCATTTATATATTTTAAAGAGGATAGTAGAGGCCGCGAGTAACTGGCATGGTTATTTTGGGGGTCGTGAGCTGAAAAGTTTGGGAACCCCTTTAATAGGGCCATTAGGAATCATTTGAATGTTGTACGGGTGTCTGGCCAGCTGCAATGCCTTAAAGATGCTTTATGAGATTCTTGCAGATTGTAGCACAATAAATGTCCAATATAAATGGTCCAATATAAAAGTGGACAAAAAAATTAAAGTAGCTGTTCACTAAAGAAGCGAGGTAATTACGTAAACTCTCCCGAGAATAGGCTAACTAAATATAGCCTAGCAAAATTATTTGCAAATGAGAGACCTTACTACAGGCATAACTGAATCTGCGCAAAAAACAACATTGGATACATCTTGCCATTCATTGGTTTTGATGTGTCAGCTAAGATGCTTGTGCTTTCACTCATGTCTTCTGTCTCCTTCAGGAACTAGATATGCCGCACGCATGATCCTCTGTGCATTGTGTTCACCATTTTCTTTGTTTTGTTTTGTTTGTTTTAGAAAAAGTCTAACGCCAAGAACTGTTGTGCATGATGGGGTGATATTTATGTGGGGTTTGTGAAGAGGCTATTTACACATTGTTAAAAGTGGAGGTGAGAAGATGCCAAAAAGGGAAGAGAAAGGAAACTTCCAAAGTTGGATTATATTACATTGTACCATCTGGCATAGATCTTTGTGTGTACTTATGAAGTTTTCTAGCTAGTGTACTGTTAGCCAGTCGGACTCCACACTCAGGCTAGCTCATGCTTAAAATGGAGAAAGATACAAAATTCAGAGAGATTATTTCATGATATTTTAACAGATCTCTTTCTGTCTGAAATTACATACATTTTATTAAAACAACTTTAAATCTACTGTTATTGTTCATGGAAAGTATTGTATCAAAGTGTATTGTTGCAGAATGCTGTCTGTTGTTGTGCGTGGAAACAAGGGCTGAAGGGCATACAACTATCATGACATTGTCACCTTGTCGCTTTTACTGCTGCTAATATGCCTCAAATTAGTTGTCATGGTATAATTGGTCAGTAAGGGTCATGCTATTTTACATATAAACAGTTTTTTTTAGAGGTACTGTAAATATATTAAAACATTCTGGATTATACAATTAGACGTAACTGGTTATATACAGGACCCAAGAAAAACAAAACTAAAGAAAAAAAAACATATCCATCACCGTACACCAAAAGAACAAGACCTTTAAAGAATGAGCCACTTTATTGTCAGACCCATTAATATGCTTAATATCAAGACAGTGTAACTGCAAAAACAGAGACATCTAACTTCTAACTTGGAGAGAATTGAGGAAAGTTAAACGCTTGTGATCAGTAAACAGAATAATTCATACATGAAGTCATACATTTTTTTAAGAAACTAACTGGGTGGTCCAGACCTTGGTCATCAGGCTGAATAAGTATGGCAACGGTACCCACAATACTTGCACTCACTTGCAGCTTAACCTCTTAATGAACACCCAATTAAGAAAAGAAAAAAAAGTTAAAAAAATAACGCATACACAATGCATATCAAAATGAAAAGTTTGACAGTTCCCACATATTTTGAGACTGAGGGATGTGCCATTATAACATTTGGAAAGGCCACACTCAACTGACATAGTGTTACAGAGGTTGAAACAGTTTTATTCCCCCTCCCTTCAAATTTTTATAAACTAACCACGATATGAAGGTGCCATCATTATATAATAAGTAAATACATCCAGGTCATAGCCCCATGTCTCAGCTTGCTACATTCAAAATCAAAAATAGATTTTTTCACAAGCAGTCTGTCTGCTGCTTATAAAATGCATAGACCCTTATAATGTCGACAAAACATATGTAAAAGTTCCTCAAACTCATATACTTCGACTATAAACGTCCCCTGTCAGAGGAGGAGAATTAGCCCTCTCAGTCACTTCCGTTGTGGTACTGCACCGTGGGGGAGCTCGCGGGCGAATGCAGAATGATTGGGAGCCTATGGAGCTGCGCCTCCATATTCCTACATATCTCTCGATATATTTTTTTCATAAACAAATGCAATACTGTGATAAAAACAGAATACAGAATAGACACAAAGGGTGGATACGCCGTATTTTTAAACTCGCTTGGTTTTGAGCAAATATGATGACACACACACTAAACCAGCTAGATGCTAGCAGAGACTGCCAAACCTGTAAGGAAAGAAAAGGACTCCCATATTATTCCGCTTTTGACCTACAACCCCTGTCGATCTCTCGGAAACCACAATAATATTTGGACATTATTGACGATATGCAAATTAAACATGCAATTTAGCCGTCTAGCTCCATAGACGTCCATTGAGTTTGCGCTCATCCGCGATCGCCCCCTTGGTGAACTGCAGCAAAAGTCAAAGTGAATGGAGTTAATAGAGAGTGGCTGGGCTCTCCATAAATGGGCTCCGCCCATGTGCTTCAGCAACACAATTTCCGTATGCATGGTTCTCATTTAGCCTATCCTCACGTGTGTGAGGTGTGCCATGCCAGAAAGGTCTTTTCATTGGCTAAAGTACGATGGCCGAGAAGAGCCAAACGCGCTCAGTTAGAGAAAGCCGTTTCAAATGCAAAACGATGCAAATGAACAAAAGTACAGAGAAATGTGCTGCAAATGAAAAAAAACACACCTCAAGAAACAAATGCAAATGGATCTTTATGAAATGTGCTGCAGATAGAGAAACGATGCAAAACACAAAATGCTGAATCTTCGTGAAATGTGCTACAGGAGAAAGAAATGCTGCAAACACTAACGCTGCGGAAACCGGCTACAGTATGTGTCTGCTAACTACTCACGTTTGAGTCCCGAAGCCAGCCCGCAGTTTTTTTTTTTCCCTGAGGAGAAGCTGCAATGTACCTAAAAACCACCAGGTGGCACTTGGTAGCGTTGGCATTAGTGACGGTGTTTCTACGAGCTAAGAATGTATGTGTTATGAGGACACCCAGAGAGAAAAGAAAAGAGTGGAACCACATAACATAACAAGACCAGAGACCAAAGTCGGTTCAAACAAACATTTAATTAACAGCCTTAGCGAAGTGTCAACAAAAATCAGGACAAGACAAGGTGGTTAAAAAATTATTAAAAAATTAAAGTAAAGAAATAACCGAGTCAAACCCATAATCTACATAACTTTAATGCAAAGATCTAACCTGGCTCCTGTTTTCAAACAAAAGACAAACAAGTCCACGGTGAGTCTTCCAGGAAACTGCTAAGCCTCCTCTCACTAGGCTTACGCTGCGGAAACAGTGCCCAAAATAACACCCAACACCAAACCACCACGCCCAATGTAAGTACAATTACAGTATTGTGCATTATTTCCTACCAAACATTGGACACTATGGACGTGCATATCATGTCTATATTCCGTCCGTCAGTCCAAGAACAATTCTGGCTTTCAACGGTCTGCCGTTTAGACCAACATGGATCAAACAATAGGATTCAGTCACAGTCAGACTCTACAAGCAATTTTCCGCTATTCTGACGTTTTTCAAAACGGAAATTTTTATTTGCATTTAAATGAAAACTTTTAATGGGGAAAATCCTCGACAAATAAGGGATTTACCATTCTGAGAAATAGATAGATAGCCTAGATTGATTAGAGATACTTTATTTATCCCGAAGGAAATTGAGGTGTCCAGTAGCAAAGGCCTACACATCAAGGCACAAAGACAATGACATATTAGTATACATACTAATGACACCATCACGGATTGGCTCCAGGCTTTTCCCTGTGCTTAAACACCGGTGTCTAATTAAATAAAAGCCATCATTTCAAGAAATACAGTAATCATCTTTATTACTGTAATGCGCATAGAGTTAGCCTAATGCATTGTACACTTGGGAATACAACGGCGGACTTTCAGCGTCAGAACATGAATTTGTCGCGTCACTGCAACGCTGCGATGCAGAAGTATAAATCCAGCTTTAGGCTACTCCGAAAGGTGGGCTCCACGCTTTTCCTCGAGAGTTTTACGTGAACTTAATAACTAGGCTAAAGTAGGCTAAACACTGTGACACTGCCACATAATACCAGGATGTCCTGAATTAAAGCTATGGTCTACGATTTTGAATATTTGTAATTATTATCAACTTCGTTTATATTGTGATTATGGTCCTGTGGACCGATCTTCACAACATGTATAATCAAAAGAGCAAAAAAAATCCATTCAGTCTATCAGCCGTAATCCAGCATAGAAATTGACCAATCTCCTACTCTCCATCCAATCCCCTCGTCTCCCCTGCTCCTCGTCATCCCGCCTCGTCCCCTCCCACTCCTCCTCCATTTCCGATTACTCCCCCGTGATTAGCTTAGCAGCTAGGGGGGAGTAGTCGTTGTACACTGAGGGGAGATATTTGGTTTGGGGGGGCGGGATGCTTTTTTCAAATCTGTCTCAGAGGCTCAAGTGATTTTCAGAATCGTAGACCATAGCTTTAACATTTTGTGTAAACACAGTTATATATACTGCTAAAAAATTAATTTAACTGCAGTTTTAAAACTGCAGTTTCACTGCAGTAATCTTGTAATAATGCTTTTAAAACTGTTTTAAAACTGTGGTACAATGCAGTTATTACAAAATATTTTTGACGCGAAAATATTTTTAAAAAAAAAAAAAAACGTTTTATTCTTGAACTTGATACTGTAGTAATCAAGTTCTATACTATTGTATTTACACTTCAGTACTACTGTAGCTGTACTACAGTAATATGGCAATACTACTGCAGTAATGTAATACTGTAATACTAGTTACTACATTACAGCACTACTACATTACTTCTGTGGTAATACTGCAATACTACTGTGGCAATACTGCAATACTACTACTAATACACCAGTACTACTGTAGTAATACTGTGATACTCATATACTAATGCTGCAATACTACTGCAGTTATACTGCATTACTACTGTAATAATAACACAGTAATACCACTGTAGTTATACTGCAATAATAATGCAGTAATACTGCACTAACACTGTAGCAATACTGCAATACTACTGTAGCTGTTCTACATCACTACTGGGGTAATACTGCAGTAATGCAATACTAGACAAAGTCCTAAAATCGGTAATATTCTGGCAGCTTGGGTGCCAAAATAATACCGTAAAATAACAGATTAAAAACTCTCTCCTAAAAATAGTTATTTTCAGTAATTAAAATACAGTTTGTTGCCCTAGGATTTTGCCCTAGGATTTTGCTTCTTTAAGTGCTTTTAAACATTAAATTAGGAACATTTTAATGTGATTAAACAATGAAATTACCTACAAACAAGGTCAATCAATGCTGCAATATGAACAAGAGAATGTAATTAGATAGATAGATAGATAGATAGATACTTTATTGATCCCCAAGGGGGAAATTCAAGATGGTGGAATCACCTTGGCTGCCATTCATACGGCGCCTTTAAAAAAGAGATAAGGAAACTGGAATACATAAGGAAAGAGGAGGAGATAAAAAACAGCCCACCAGACTATACACCAATAGGGAGTATAGTTTGGTGTCAGAAAAAAAACACCTCAGCACATATAAGCAATTCATCACAAAACACAGGTGGGGAGGGAGGGGGGGGGGTAGAGGGTTGCACCAGGTAAGGGAAAAGGGAATTAAGAGTCCAGCACAGACAAACAGTCCATATCCGCAGCCTCCTTCTGAGGCGCTGGCAGGGAGCCCATCCACGCTGGGGGGGTGAGAAGCCGCGGAGGCGTTGGATAGTGAGGGGGAAGGAAGAGCAGGAGGGTCACGCTGCCCTGTTCAGCCAGGGGAGTTGTTTTCAGTAGCGACCAGCCAAGGCCACATTACTGATTAGGGGTGCCAGATAGTGATTGTTATGGTTTCAAGCGAGAAAGCTGTAACTTTCCAACTCTCTCTAGTGTCCTGGTCTCCCACAAAGCCCTTCCAGAGCCATAAGTCTCACCAAGATGTTATCCATTTTGCGATCAAGAGTTACCAAGATGTTATCCATTTTGTGATCAAGTGTCCCAATAGGGGGAATCCAGGGAATTAAGTTTACATGAAAATGCAGTTGCTTTAAGTTTAGGAGACAGTTGCATAATAGCTTGATAGTAGCCTAGTATATTAATGATAGTACCTATGGTAACTGGAGTGTGTATATAGTTGGGTGGTGTGGTTGTGTATATAGCAAGGTGGTGTATATAGTAGGGTAGAGTATATAATAGTGTGGTGTAGTGGCAGTATGGTGGTGTATAGTAGGGTGGAGTATATAGTAGGGTGACGTATGTAGTAATTGGGTGTATAGTAAGGTAGAGTATATAAAAGGGTGGTGTTTATAGTGGGGTGGTTTAGTGGTGTGGGTGTGTAGGTGAGTATAGGGTGGTGTATAGTAGGGTGGAGTATATAATAGGGTGGTGTAGTG
>JAGFZM010005964.1:0-24939 GCA_017657215.1 Limnothrissa miodon
CATAGAGTGTGAGCACTGCCATGAAATGCAGGTAATCGTCCAAAATAGGTAGAATTTCAACATTTTTAGGCACAAAATAAATCAGGGTAATGAAGGTATTTTTTCGTTTGAAATGTTTTATTGGATTGAAGTTTTCACATATAGAAGTGCCGGCTACTATCAGAATCAGTTAAGTTGATTTAAAATCTGTGGGTCTGTAAAGCCAGAAAATCAGGCCTGCAAAAAAACAAAACAGCCAATGCCAGCCAGTGCCATAATCAAGCGAGAAGAGCACTGAAAACCCCAACAGCTTTTGCTATCTGTGAGGCCTCAAAAGGAATCTCATAATAAGGCTGCAGTCCCAATGTTTTTTCTTGCAATTTTGTAAAATCGGTGTGGTCTTAATGGAAAAAAACACAATACAGACACCTGAGACCCCACTTTCACACAACCATCTATGAACATTGATCTAGATATTGCTGTCTCTTTCCCTTACAGGTATAGGTGCCATGACATGGTCCCCACTGGCCTGTGGTCTTATCACAGGGAAATACTGTGATGGAATCCCAAATGGTTCCAGAGGAGCAATGAAGGTGTGTGTGTGTGTGTGTTCTTAAGTAAAAAAAATGCTATAATTAATACTCTGTTGTACTAGACCAAAAAAAACTTTGTTTTAACATTAACACAAATGGAATCCCTAGATATTTAATGCTTTGGGAATCTCCAATTTGCCAGTAGACACGATGATTTGCCCCCCCTCCCGGCACCCCACACGCAACCTTGCATAGATAGATAGAAAGATCTATTAATAAACTAATTAACTATCTAATAATAATAATAATTGTAGTAATCATCATCATCATCATAATTACAGTCAATAAGTAATTATGTTAAGGGCAACACATTCATACTTTTATATTAGGTAAAGGTTTAAGATAGAGGTTATGTTTTCAGTGGTTGACAGAGGATGGTGCTGGGCATCATACAAAAAAGAAAACAAACAATCCATCTCTGCAATCCTTTGAATCTACTGAAAGTTGGTATCACATTTTTAAGTCTCAATTTTGCCATCTCTTGGTTATTGATTCTTTCCATTAAATAGTATTGTCTTGTCCAGGCCATGCAACTGAGAATGTAGAATTTGAATCAGAAGGGATTTAGGATTTACCATGTCAAGCGTTACCCTGCCTCTGTTTAACCTTTAACCAGTGTATTGTGTAAACCAGTGTATCGTGTTTTGAAAACGTTTAAAAACGATTTTGAGTTGACAGTAGCATCAAAACAAATCTGTAATAGCCTATCCTAGGCCTACATGAAAAAAAGACAACGAAAAATGTTTCATATACATAACTCAGATCCACCCACCATAAGACTGCTTTATAACAGATCTCTGCTCTGTGGCAGGTCCCAGCACCACCTTGGCCTTCACTCCCTTTCACAGAACCTGATATCAGTCTTTTTAAATGATTTAGTTCTCAGCCTAATGTGAATATAGTTTTCAGCTTGGTGTGATGTCCTTCATGGTCCAGTCAATAACCGGATTCAATCCCAAATAAGATCCTTCCTGTACGCCTGCATGGAGGCCTCTATGTGTGTCTGTGTGTGTAAGATCAGTTGGAGCCCCTTTGGACATGGATGTAAAATCACCACACCTAATTTCATAATCTTCAAGCTAAGCTACTTTCATACTTTTTTGTTTGTAACAAACAGGTGAAAATGTTTGTCCATTCCCTCTTTTGGCCAACCCTTGTTTTTCACAAATTGGCAAGCTTAGTGTTATAGTTTTATCTACAAAATAACATGCTATTATATTCCACTCTGGAAATGTGAGTAAGTCTAGCTGTTGGACTAGATGTGTGGTGGGCTAAGAGGGGATGTGGAGAATATTGTACTTTTGGCAAAGATTTTGGAATAGGTATCGCATATCTGTCTCTTTATCTCTTATTAAAGCATAGCTACAAAAGTAGTCTTTCTTTCTTATTGAACCATGGCTACAAAAATTTCTTCCTTTCATTCACTTTCGGTCAGGTTGTGAGATACAGACCTACAATGTCAATATTACCCTAGGGGCTTTTTGAGTGAAAGCTACCGTAGCTGTAATACATACTTTAAACTGCGTGGCGCAAGACTAAACCGTAGGTGGGTGAAATTGTCTGACATGGGACCTTTTTGAAACCTGTTTTGAAATCTCTACTTTCACACTTTTTCTTACTTCATCTTCTAAAAAAGTCTTTTTAAACTCTAGTATCTGTACTTCTACTTGAGTAAAGTATGTTAGTGTAATGGATGCCAGCTAGCTTAGCTGTGCGAGTAGAACATTAGTTAAAAAAAAAAAAAAAACCTTTCCTCCTGAGACGTCAAAGAGTCCTAGTCAGTTGACTGGGAGCCTGGGCTTTTCGGTCGACTGGTTAGGGCGTTCGCCTCCCGACCCATGGTTGCTGTGTTGTTTTGAGGTTGTGTGTTCGAGCCTTGGGTCGGACTAATGCAAGAAGGTACACCTGCTGACGCGAGTGGCTGCAATCCTAGTAGCTCCGTGTGTTTTTAGTGTTTCTTTGTGTGTTTTAGTGCTTTTTTACTTAATGTTGATCTAGTCATGTTGTTTTGTTGATCTGCTTCTTATCATCCTGTGTACACTGTAGTATATGTTGTGTGTGATTTTTTAAGCTGCTGGGACCTTGAATTTCCCCTTGGGGATCAATAAAGTTTCTATCTATCTAAGAGGATCTACGTTACAGTGGTACAGGACGGGAATGAAGTTTAGGAGGGCGAGTGTAACGGATGCCAGCTAGCTTAGCTGTGTGAGTAGAACGTTAGTAAAAAACTTCCCTCCTGAGACTGGAAGCTTAGGTTTTTCGGTCGACTGGTAAGGGCTTTACCCCCTGGTTTTGGAAAAGAATCTGTATATATGTTTTTATTCTGTGTGTCACAGAGTGGATATGTTTCCATTTTTCTGAGAGTGATTCCCAGGGTCTGTAAAAAATGAATGAATACAGTGGTCAGATTCCTTTCAGCTACTGTGTAGTGTAATTTTAGTTATTACTTAGTTATTTAATTATCAATTTATGACAAAAAGAACTGAATGGTATTGTTTTTCTGTGTGTGTGTGTTTGTATTTGCATGTTTTTTTTGTGTAGGGTTATCAGTGGTTGAGGGATAAACTCCTGGGAGAGGAGGGGAAAAGGCAGATGGCCAAAGTAAAAGAGCTCCACCTGCTGGCTGACAAGCTAGGATGCACCCCTGCTCAACTAGCTATAGGTGAGACATACCCACACAACTTGAGGAGCCAACATATGAACAATGAAAACTAAATTAATTGTGGCTATGTTAATAGGCTACTGATAACAGGGCCTAGTTATTCAAACATTATTTCAGTGGATTTCTGAAATGCATTGGATCAAATATTTAAAATTGTTTGCTCAAAAAAAGAGGGGATCCTGAAATTGGATAATACGATCTAATCTTGTTGAAAAAAGTGTTGTTCAAAGCTTTTTGGTTGTAGTGGGATTAATTTGAAAAGTTCCCATTAAAAATAAAAAAAAAGAAATATTGTGATCTGAGGTGGATTTCATAACATGGTAAAAAACATGGTAAAGCTTTTAAAAACTCTTACATGTACTGTATTATACAGAGCTTCGGAATGCTCAAGTGAAATCTTTTATGCATTTTTGAGATCAGGTTTTACATATCATGAGCACAATATACAAAAGCGTGGCCATGCTTAATAAAACATGCTAACATTATTATAAATTGTGAATACGATGTCATTTACAATTGTGAGCACGAATTGGTAAAATGTGACTATGTATAACGTACTCACATTACAGAACATTATGAGCCCAATTGGACCAGCCTATATTATATTGGGAACTGTTACAATCCTGGGGACAAATAAGTGGTCTCTGCTGATGTGATTATATTAATCGGGGCGACGTTTTACTCATTTGTGAACACGATTTTAATAATGTTTGAACATTTTATTAATCTCAGCCACACTTTAGTACATCGCGCTCATATTGTGTAAGGTGACCATAAAACATTATGGTGGAAAATAATTATTTGCATTTATTTACTTGGGCACAAGATTAGGAGTCTCAGTGTTTATACAAGTGAGAATAAACATATATAGCAATTTAAATTGTTGGTTAAAATGTCCAGTAGCAAACACTATATCTCGCTCAAGAGGGAAAACAAAGACCTTGTCCCTCAAATGCATGTCCTTGAACGGGATAGAAGCATAGATTAGTGGTATAAGTGGTAAATATTGCGAGAAAATACAATTAATGTGACTCCATGAAATTTATATTTGACCTTGAATATTACCAATTAGAGCACAAGAGTGACATGGAACATGAGAAGAGATATGAACTGGTGGAATAATGACTAGTTAATTTAACCATAAACTCAATGAATGAAATGGAAGTTTAACAGACATAAACAATGAGATAACCAATTAACCCAAATAACAGAAAATGTAATAAAATAAAACAAAACCAGAGAGAGAGAGAGAGCAACTGGCCAGAGAAGGCCTGTAGAGTGAGGCCAGAGAAGAGGCAAAGGGAAGTCATAGGCAATACGGCTCCAGAATTTAGGAGAACATTTGGTTTTATCTGCCCTATTCACACAAGCCAAGGTCCAATTGTTTACGCTGTGTTTGGCCACATGAGGTGTGAAATCAAATTAGTATGCAGGATACCATACTTGAGTATAACTGTGTACAAATGCTTTGAATTGCCACAAAGTTATGATCAGATTGCTACCCACATTTCAAGATGTGGGATGTGTATTCCAGTTAATTTTGCCTGACAGTCCCATTAAGAAGCAGCAATTAACCACACGTTGTAATCCTGAAAGGTGCAAATTTGAAAGTAAAATTGATTTCCTGATCCTATAACAAAATAAGGGATAAAGGGATATCCAAATTTCAGGTTCATTTTCATCTGGATTAGAATGTTTGAACAACTGGGCACTCTCAGCCCTCCCTTACTGACATTATTCCACTCCTATTTTTACTTTCCCCTCTCTGACTACATTTTCCTTTTTCAAAACTCATTTTCCCACTCTCAAATGGAGATTCAAAGAAGGTTTATTAGCATGAATGTGATGTGTCAGAACTCTGATAGAGTAATACATTACAAACAAATCTGGGATCCAAAAAAGCACTTTGAATGCACATGAGACACATGTTTTTTTTCTCTCTTCATTTTAGCTTGGTGCCTCAGAAGTGAAGGAGTAAGTTGTGTGTTACTGGGCGTCTCAAACACAGAACAGCTTCTAGAGAACCTGGGTGCTATACGGGTAACCACAGTCACAACATGACAGAATTTTTATACACACATTCATTTTAGGAATGTTAATGGGTAAATTGTATCAGTAGCATTTCAAAGCAAATCAAATGTAAAGTTAACTATATCAATGCTTTAATAAGACAAAAATGAAATCTTGCTCAAACCAAATGACTACCTCACTAAAAACAACTTGGCTTACTCACTTCTTTCTTTCTTTTTCATTCTCAGGTGCTACCTCTCATTACGCCTCATATGGTCTATGAGATTGACTCACACCTAGGGAACCGTCCACATTTTAAGAGAGAAGCACGTACCTAAATTGATTAACATATTCATAGACAGAGTAAGGGTGGAGGGGTACATATAAAACCTATTATTTCTAAGTTGCATGATCTCAGTGTTGAGCTTTCCACTATAGTGAATTGGGTTTGAAATTGGAAGTAAATACAATGAAAGTATATTTGGTATTGTTGGACTGGTCTTGTGTGCATAAAGAATATTGTGCGCCATCAAAATCAAAATCAGACATTTACATATATCTCAAGCTGGTTTAAGGATCATCTTTCTCTTCTTGGCATACCTTCTCCTTGTCAAGGCTTAATGAGGTTTGCTATAGTTTACAATGTTGTGAGGTCAAAGATCTAGGACACAAAATCTTCCTTAAAATACTGTGTTTGGGCAAAATTTCTGTGGAAATTTTAGGGATGATCATGCATTATGATATGGGTAAAAACAAAAAGGTTATTTGATTACTGTAATGTCATATCATAAAAGTTGAGACTGGCCTCACATTCCGCTAGCCTATATTCAGTTGCACGTGATGTGAAAAATCTTGTATTGTGTGGTGGTATGGCTGTAGATTCCTTCACCTGAACTATATATTTTCTAAAAGTCCATAACCTCTAGATCAGTGATGTCAAAGTATATATTTTAATGATATACATTTAATTATATTACTACATATATATAGACCAGTGTTTTTCAAAGTTGTTCAGACCAAGGACCACTCAGTTCAAAATTTTCATGTACAGTATAAGCCAGCTAGGAAACACTAAAATATTATTTTTTTTTATTATTGATCCTCTTGCAGACCACTAGAGGTCGCACACTTTGAGAAACACTGCTATTGTAAGAAATAGCTAGCAACATGCCTATAGGTAACTAATTCCTTGACATGTGCTCTAGATCTTATTTAGAATGAGCTGGAACATGTTGTGTTTTTGTCTACGATACACAATACATAGTGGAAAACACCATAAAATACTACCCTATATGTATGACTGTAGACGTTTGGTCCAATTCCAAGCATTTTAGGGCAGTAATTTATAGACTATTAAGGTTCCATTAAGGACTGCACTAACCAATATAACTCTATTGGGGATTTGGCTGTATTTCATAGGCACCTTAGTAAAATGTACTTCGAACCAGAACTTGGCCCACATGACCATAAGAAGCCTGGTTTCTTAATAATTATTTCATTAGATTGTGTATGGACCCAATATAGTATACAACATATATCACAAGCCTAAACGGGCCTTTATGTATGGACCCAATACAGTATACAACATATATCACATTTTAAAGAAGATTCTTGAAGCAGCTCTATTACATATGTATGTATACCTGTATTTTTTGGGTTGTGTGGTGGGAACCATTGCTTTTTAAATATATTGAGAAATTTAAAATTTTTAAAATAGTTTATTTTCAACAGGTTATATAGTACCTAATAATACTTTACAAATTTACATCATTACAGGGCTATTCTTCAAGTATTGAAAGTGTTGAAGTAGAAATTTGGTGTGAATCAATCCATAGCCCTATTGTGTTTGGAAAGACAAATAATTTAGAAATTTGATACAGCATAGATTGAATAATGAACTTTTTTTTTTGCCTGTAAATTAGGTTTTTACATTAATCTTTGACCCCATGATCTTGGATAGGTCAGTTCATCTAGACTGCGTGGTAAATAACTTTGCTAGAAAGGCCTGTCAAATATACTATGCTGGAGAGATAGCACATAAACTCTGCATTTGAACACATATGCAATCTTGACCTACAACCTTGAGAACCTACCCAGTGTCACCTAACTTTATAGTTATTAAATGTAAGTAAAAGAATCCTTAACCCAGATCAGGAGATATCAAGACTAATATCAAGATATACTAAGATGCAAATTTGGCACAACAATAATTATGACATGATCGTTTGAGGGCTTTATAATTTTTTTGCGATGTTTTCACTGTATTAAGGCTACGTTTACACATACCTGGGTATTTTGATAAACGAATATTTTCTTCCCTCCGTTTTCCCAAATAATTCCATGCATACACCAAAGTTTCCGTTTACATTAAGCTGCTTCCGCCTAGTGAGGATATTGGCTTGGCTAGAATGAAGTTGGCTTGTGTTGAGGCTTGTGTGTTGGCTTGGTCATGGCATGGCATAGTCATTCAGGATCACTATTGAGCAATAATATACAGGGTTTCTTAAGTGCATGCTGGTTAATGATGACTTCCAACAAAGTGTTTTTTTTTTATATTTAGAAACTACTATAATGCAACAGGAAGGGACCGGCAGAGGGCTTTCTTAAATTGACATTACCTCACATTAGCTGTCACATACCACTATATATCAAATATACAGATTATGTACTACAATATTACTAGAATATGTACAAGAATATTTACTACCATATACACAAGACACACCTGTACTAAATGGGTAAATAAAATAGTAATTGATCTGTTTTGGATGGGTCTATAGGTCTCAAAACTAAGAAAACACTGGTCTGGCAGAAAGTCCAGAAGCCAAACAGAAATTGCAATAAATACAATAGATAAACAGGCTCTGCTGTAGGACCCTGTCTGAGGTGATTCAATTAAATTAAATTCAGTTGTATTTTTACAGACACTTTTACAACAGTATTGTCTCATGCCACTTATGGTGTGCTAAATCACTTCTGCTGGCAAAAAGGCAGAGGTGCCTACTCTAAGAGTGGCTTATGACAGGGACCAACTAATGGTTTACGGTTGTCAAAGTCAACACATTATCCATAGCAACAAGTAAAGGTAAGGGAAAGGCTTAAGTTAGCAAATTGCCACTGTACAGTCAAAAGTGTGAATGGCAGATATAAACTTCCTGAAAAAGTACGGCTATACAATTTATTTATTTTAACACCTTTTACTATAGTACTGTCTTATTGTCTCACAGCAAGGCCTCAAGGGGCCAAACCATCTGTCAAAGGTCATGCTGTGCAGTGTAGTAGCAGCCAGAAACAATGTTAGTCATAGAGTTAGATCAATTGGGAGGGTCCAATTTTGACTTTTAGCCTATGATTATGTAGAAGTCAATAGGAGACAGGACAGGTGTGGTGACATGACTGCTAGTAGGAGGTAAGGTCCAAGTCATGACCAGTTAACTTAAAAAAATGTGTGAGTCAGTGTCTGGTAGAACTTTGCTGAACCAATAATAATACCATTCCCTTGTTTCATACATATATAGGCCTACTACATTAGCTGCCAGTGGTAATATATTCGGACAGCCATAGTATTCAGGTTATATTTTGAGTAACCTAATCAGAGTTGTTTAAGACCTATAACCCTCTCCTTTAGAAGTAATTGCTACCAGTTTAGTTTATCTATTCTTATAGTCTTCAAATCTATTCCTATAGTCTTCAAATCTATTCCTGTAGTCTTCAAATATATTCCTATATATATATATATATATTCCTTCAAATATCGATTTGAAACTTAGGGACACAAAGAAATAGATGCACATGCACACACACACTCAGAAACATACACACAGATTGTATGATGTGGGTAAAGTGCTGTATTGACAATCATATGCTTATAAATGTTATACTTTGAAGTTCTTAAGAATATGTAAGGATGTGCAAAAACAATAAAGGCTATACATAGAGATTTAAAGCGGCACCAAAGACTTTTGAAAACCTAAAAATAATGTTTTCAAAATCGTTTCGGTGGTTCATCAACTTGTAACAAGGTGAACGATACTTGCTGCATTTGCTCTGTTACTGTATCGGCGTCAACGGCACTAAACAAGTTTGCCCAATCGGGTAGCGATCTGTAGTTCCATGGAAACTACAATTGACTTGCCTTATGCTTCCGTTCCAATCTGTGGAGGATGCGATTTTCAAAACTCCTTGGTGCCGCTTTAAGTAAACACTATGTAAAATACTTGCATATAACGCAATGTGTGTGTGTTTGTGTGCACAAAAGAGAGAGAAGTGGGTGTATGTACTCTTAAGTACTTGGGCAGTAACAATAAAGTCTTCCTTATTCAGTTTTTTTCTTTGAACAAACATTTTATTGAAAATATATTGCTTATATTGCTTGGATAAGTGGTATTTTTACCACTGCACGCCTGATAAAAATATTGCTAACAGGTACTTGGTGCACATTTATTATTGGAGTATTTATATATTATATTTAAAACCAAAATGACAGGCCTGCATTTGCTTGCTTGAGTGGGAACAAGAGGAACACACAAACAGCCACGCATTTATCAGCTTGTCCTGCGAGTGTGACTAACAAACACCACACACTCTGTGCTTTCATTTGGACCGGGAGGCATTTGCAGATCGTTGGGTTATACTGTAACCCTGGTTCACCTGCTAAGGACCGTGGACAGGCTTTAAGACACACCGTCACACTCACACCTGAGCATTCAAAACACCCGTGTGGTGTGCAATCACTGATAGTTTGATCGGAACGGGTCCTCCGAGCGGCCTGCGGACTGGAGAGATGGTCTCTTCACTCAGAGAACCAGGGTTACAGTATAACCCAACATTCTCTATCGTCTCGGGACCATCTCTCCACTCCGTTACATATTCCGTATGTACGTGGTAGACCTTTAAGACACCCCGCGAGGAGAGTGCAAATCACACCAAAAACACCTTGTGGGTTCAACGAACTATTTACAAATGTACACTATTTACATGCCGAACGGGATGATGCCCAGCCAGACGCAATGGCAAAGCCCGAGGGCAGAAGGGTGGCCCCGGGAGGCCCGCAAGGCGCAACGCACTACTGGGAACGCAGAACAGGGCCCCGCCAGGCGCCAGGCCCACACTGCAATAAGGACCACCCAGGTTGGCCCGCAAGATACCAAGCCAACCAAGGCAAAGATTCTGTTACTCTGAAGCCACACCAAGCACCCGCTTGGCAAAGGAGGGGCTGGCTGCCACATTCAGGCGGTAGAATCTGGTGAATGTAGAACTGGAAGACCAGGTGGCCACTGCACATATGGTGGAGAGAGAGGCTCCCTGCCACAGTGCCCTGACCCTGGTGGGGGCTGGTGCCCCTGAAAGGGAGTAGGCCTCCTTGATGGTGTCGACAATCCAATGAGCCAGCCTGGATTTTGACAGAGGCTTTCCCAAACACGCAGAGTCAAAGCACACAAAGAGCTGGTCAGACTTCCTCAGAGGCTGGGTACGCTGAACGTACACTGATAGGACCCTGACAGGGCAAAGGGCCAGTTGGTCGGCTGCCGAGGCTGGAAGGGACCACAGCTTCACTGATTGTGACAGATGACCTGATCCAGGTCATCCAGGTCCCATGGATGGACTGCAGGGCCAGCACTGCGCAGTGTAAGTCTGCGTGCTCCCCTGAGGAACCGGGAAATTAGGGAGCAGTCATTCCTACTGATGGCCAGCCCGCCGATGCGGACCGCCTTCATAGCTGCCACCATGCCCCTGAAAGTGGCTTCTGATTTGCCGACCTCGAGTTGCGACTGCAGGAAGAGCAAGGAGAGGGATGAATGTCACAGCCGAGGCATATGTGGCCCTGATGGCTTTCCATATTGGGGGCAGGGCTAGCGGAACGACGGCCCTGTTTACAACTCAGACCGTGTGGGGAAGAGGGAGTCACTACCTGTGTGCTATACGCTAAGCTAGCTAGCACAGGCTAGCGTTACACAGGCTGTTCCTGAGTGCGTTAGCGGGCAATGGCACAGGCAATACACTACAGAAATGAGAGTTTCGCCGCCGCGGCACCTACTAATACTTACCTGAGATCAGTGCCTAGTCGGCCGTGACGACCCACGTCTGGATCCTGGCAGCTGGAGTGAGTTAGCTCACTCGTTCCCTCAATGGAACACAGCTGTTGCAATTCTCAGCAGCCGGAGCGCGAAGCTGGGTAAACTGAGAGATCGATGGCTAGCCGGAACAGCGTTCACCCACCTAGGCAGACCGGAGCCACGCCGTACAGCGGGGAGCCGCACTCAGTGCGTAAGCCGTGGGTTACACGCCCAATACACCGACAACCGAACAAGGATACTGGAACTAACTGATAATGGTGCCCCAAACGATCGCCAGGGCTACTGGGCTTTGGTGAGGGCTCTGGAGGGTTACCGGGGGCGATGCTCGCAAGAGCTAGGCACCGGCTCGATTGGGTGGATATTTCACTTGGACCACCCAGGAAGCCAGAGATGCAGGATCAGGCAGTGGAAGGCCGGGGTGACCCTCAGCAGGGAGGCAGTGGCATGGACAGTGGAGTGGGTTGAGGACCATTCATGAGTGCCGCCGAATCACGTTAAATCAAATCAAAAGACCAGCACAACCTCTTGGTCTCAACTGAGCCTACACTTGTAAGACCTGCACAGTGAGGCCCACAAGGCATGCCTGTGATATAGAAAGACAAAATGGAATATCATTAAGGATTCGTACATTAGGGATTTGCACAGTAAGTATTTGTGTGCCTCTTTCAGAACAACTCTAAGTACCTGGTTTGGGAGGGTCCACAGTAATGTCTTCATGTGTCCTGTGTGTGCTTTGGCCTTGATCTAACAACACATGGCTGTCTTCTGGTAAAAATTGAACAGACATGTAAATGAATGATAAGCAAACAAATAACAAAAATAAAAAGCACACCAAAAACGTAGTTAAGACGAGACAAATTATATGTATTGTGAAGGACAAAATCAATTCTTCTGTGTAATGTCATACAGTAATGACCAATCCATGAAATAATATGGGCACCTTTAACTATAATAACACAGAGACAGACCTTCGACAGTGTCCACATCAGTCAATCCTTGTGCAATTGTGTTAGAGTCTGTGGCCTCTGTGCCTTCTATAATACAAAATAATTCATACAACTTTCTGCTTTTGTGCTGAAGGATATTGCAAAGGTGACAGCATAAAGGCAACATTTGTCTCATTTCAAATACATACCCAACACTGCTTGTCCATAACAATTTATACTTATTTCCTGGCCAAGAGTCTTTTTAAGGCTTTTCATTGTGGCAGCATTTTTGGTACAGTTGTAATGGTGCAAAATGTTTCGCATTAGGAAAACATGTGAAGACGGCGTCATCATGTTCAGGAAATGATCATTTTTCCTCATTCCTGAGAAAAGCTCTTCGGCTGTCTGACTGTTTGGACGTGAGGTTTGGGAAATGTTTCATGGAGAGCAGCATGTCAGTGTAGTCTTGTGGGCTTTCTGCTCTGATGTTGAATTTGACAGCATACACCACGGCACAACGACAGGTCATCACTGCCCATCCACCAATGAGAACAAACCACAAAGATAGAGAAAGGGACAGAGCAAGATTGAGTAAGGGTTTAAGTAAGATTGAGTAAGGGTTTGATTAAGGGTTTGAACATAAAAGTAAGTAAAAGTAAAACTTCTGCAACACTTGGTTTCCAGACAGGGTTGGTTACCTGAAGCTCCCCAAATCTGGGAGAAGACCTTGTCATAGGTATCTCTGTCCACTGCCCACATAAAGCACCTAGGTTTCCCATCTATAAAACAATGTAAACATTCAAACACACAATCTACAGCCTATTACAGCATGTTTCTCTCAACAGTCACAGGCAACCGACTTCACAGTCCAAAGCATAGGTACAGGTACATTAAAACAATATCTTTGTACTGTAATCAATCTCATCATCCAATTCATATACCATTTAAGGTAGGAACTCACATATGAAAATGTAGTTAAAGATAAGTAAATGCAAAAAGTATAGTTACAAATGACCTTGATGACAATTAAAGGCCTGTACTATTCAAGGACACTGCAACACTTTGCTTTCATACCTTAACTTTCAGAAGTTCGTCTGTGAGTCTGTCCTCTGTGACGTTCAGTTCCAACTCCTCTGCTGGACTACGTGGGGAATGCACTTTTCTGAATTCAGTGTTAAGGACAACATTGCCGCTCCTTGTGTGGGGCCCTATCCGAAGGGCCCAGTTGTGGTAGCTCGGACAGACAACAAAAGGGTTTTCCTTGTTACCTATGGAACGGGAGTGGATTGGGAGTAAAGAGAGAATATAGGACACAGTGCTCCCACACAATAACACCACTACATGGAAATGACCTTACTTCACCACTCCACATCGCGTATACCAAGCACACCAACCCCCTCTTCTCCCACCTAACACACACACACACCAAATGGACAAAGGAACAGAAAATGTCAGTGCATTCTTTACATTACTCATCATCCTTGTATCCCGTCATACTGTAAATGCAAACTAAATGCAACACTATTGGAACAATACACAATGAAAAATGTCTGCCATTGGCAGAACATGTCTGCCACTTGTTGGCAGAACAGGCAAAAGGGAAGGGAAAAATGGTTGTCCTACCTGAAGACTGTCGCAGGTGTAGACACACAGGTGTAGAGACAACAGTGTGTGGTCATCGAAGTTGTGGATGCCGTTTGGCCACTCCTGGTATCGGTAAACCAGGCCACACCTGTAACACCACTTGCAGTATAATGATATACCTGTAAAATAGGAGACATAGATAAAAAGAAAGGAACCGATGCAGTTAAGTGAAAAAGCACCTCAGGAAAAATGTACGTACAGTTACCAATCAATTTGTATAGGGTCGCAATAACACATTTGCTCTGATCTTTCACCAAGGGAGTAATTATTACCCTGCACACCAACTGTTCAACCTCCAGCCCTGTAGAGATCCAGAGGTCTTTTCTCCCATACCACCAGACTCAATAACAGCTTTGTCCACCAAGCTGTTAGGCTGTTGAACTCTCCCTTTTTAGTACCAGTTATTTATATACAAGCAAAGCCTTACTCCATTTATTTTTCACTGTTTTACTGACAGTCTAATAATGTGTGTTTATGTCCCAGACCCAGAGAGGATATGTTCCTGCTATACCTGTACACTTGTTTTGTCTGTCCTGTCCTGTCTTGTCTGTCTACTGCATCTTTAGTTAAAAGAATGGTGATTAGAATGTTTCTTTTAGAGTATATATTTTTTAGACTTAAGTATATTTACAGTCAGAACCTAGTTAATGTTGTTTCTATGCACTTTTATAGTTTGTTCTGTCTTGTATTGTCTGTTTAATGTACACAATGGGCAGCGAGACACGTAATTTCGATTCCTTTGTATGTCTAGTACATGTAAAGAAATTGACAATAAAACTGACTTGACTATTATGATTTTCTGGGCAGTGTCTACAGAAGGTTTCTGGTGGTATTAACACCAATAGAAATGACCCGGTGTGAACTGCACTCGGGGGAAGTACTGCCTGGAGTTTCTTGTTGGTGAAGAGGTCCTCAACCATCTTCTTAAGAACTTTCCCAGTAGGGGGATAATCAATTCCATCCTTGCTCAGCACCTGCCATGTCCTCAGGGAAACACTCTGCTCCTTCGTCAATCGCAGAACTTTTTGTTAGCCTAAAAAGTGCCTCTTCGGTTTCAAATAGATACCACTTGGCAACATATTTATTGGTGCATGACTGGCGGGGCTTGGCACATGGACAGTGCCAGGAAATTTTTTTACTGTCAAAACTGACCATGACCCGACCAAACCTGCAATAATAACCCACCGTAGGCTCAAAAACAGAAACATATCTTTTTGACGGAGGACCAGAGATGCCAACTAATAACGACAGGGGAGTCCCTGCCTCGATAGCAGCCCTCTGCCGTACCAGACACATCCCTTATCTGTCCAGTCCAAACCACTTCTCCTCTGGAGGACAATAGGCAAGTGATCGAATGTGTGGACACTTCATATTTATTTTGCATTCATCGGCCTCACAGCTTGTTATTTGGTTTTGCCCCCAAGTACTATAAAATTGAAATGGGTGATCTCAGATTCTATCCGGCAAACGTTTTTTAATTTTATATGGTTATCGCGTACATTTTTGAATGGAAACCTATGGGGACCATAATGCTGCGAATAGACGATGTGCGTCAAAGCTATTGCCGGCTGACGTGACTGCGGTAGACAACGCAGGACGAAAATAAATATATTCCACAACAAAAAGGCAAAAAGAGCAAAAAGGCAATCGCTAGCAGTGGTATACCATGCGAAAAAAAATCTGCATAGATCTCACCCAATCCAGGTTATAATCCACTGCACACCGGCATCAAGCTATCCTGAACTTCCACTGGTCCTTTTTTGATGTGCACTTCTTCCATCGTATTTACGGTTCCCAGAGACTTCAAGTCATTTTTTCGGAGCAGCAACATAAAAAAATATTTTGCGGTGCTCGTGCTGCTGAAGCTGTGCGGTCACCGCGCTACTCTCATTAGATGCTACCTATAGTTATAAAATGTCTCCCAAAAGAATTTCTGCAATATACTGTGTTATATTGTAGAGAATTATATTAAACCCTACTACAGTGGGATTTCTCTATGTATACATTCTGACATGCTTCAAATCTCTATTCAAAATTCTATTTTTGAGTGTGCCATTATCATTTCATGTTTACAAGACAGGAGACACCCAGACGTTTAACTACAACCAAGAATTGCAACACTTTACAGTTAAATTTAAGACATACAAACACTTTATTGTTGTCAACGTCTACGCATGGGACAAGTGTGAAACGTAATTTCGATTCCTTTGTATGTCGAGTACATGTGAAGTAATTGACAAATAAAACTGACTTGACTTGACTTGACTTGACTTTTAAATAGTTGTCCTGACATGGTATTATGGAGGCTAACAATCGTGTAAGAACTCACTCCGATGAAAACAACACAAAGAAAAAAACACTTCTTCAATTCACTTGCACTTTGTGTATGTATATATATATTTGTGTATATATAGTCCTGTATATATTCACCATATAGAGTATTCACTGTACATACTACTAAACTATTATATTGTATATTTTGCACTTGCTGTTTTTTTTTTGCTGCACTTCTGATTAGATATTAAACTGCATGTGTAATGACAATAAAGTTGAATCTAATCTAATATTCCTTGTCTGTGCTTCTCCCTTAACTGACTGAAACTGACTACATCCTGCATTTGTATTTAACCTGGCAAAGCATACAAAATATGGACTTGCCCCCAGAATAACCCTTCTGGGGCTCCGTAAGCCTACTCTGTAACTGACCGGTCATCTGGAATGGCATTTTTATTTGTGTATACCACTGATGCAGAAAATGCAGGAAACTGTTTGTGCTTTGTCATTGTTTGCAGTGTCTGCCAAATGCATAATGGATTACTTTCAAGGCAAAGTGTAACACTGCTTTCCTTTTCAAGTTATTCTCTCAAAGCTGACCAGATTCACTATTGAATTCATTGTCAAGAAAATGGAGATGGCAGAAAATATTTATGAAGAAACAAAACAAAATGAAGAAAAATGCATCCATGTGGTTTCTAATGCAACTAAACAGAACATATCAGATTCAAGAAATCTACTACTTGGTAAATAATGAATACTTAATATCTGTTTTTCATACTGGTAAGCCTGTACATTATTTCTTTCTACTATAAATGTTTTTTCCTCACAGGATGTTACAAGTGGGCTGTGGTATGTCTGGGGCTGCTCTGTATTCTGCTGTTGGCCACCATTATGGGACTTCTACTCAAAATGCCTGCAGAGAGCAGTCAAATGCAAAGCATGTATGATAATCTGACAAGAGAGACAGAGTTGTTACAGAATAGATGCAACCTTTTGACAAGACACAATTCCCAATTACAAGTTAGCTGCCACAACATGACAAGAGAGATATCCCTCTTACAGGACAGATTCAGCATAGTGACTGATGAAAATGAAAAACTACAGAAAAGACTTTGTCACCCAAGTAAGTATATATTTGTTTAATTCCCTTTTGCTGCCACAGGTTTTTATTATGTGACTCTGTACCTAAAAGCATTTAAAATGTAAATTGGAGGAAAACATATAAAAATAAACAGCATATTAAGTTCAATTCAATTTTGTTTGTGTAGCGCATTTTACAAAAGACATGTCTCATAGCGCTTCACAACAAAGAGCACCAATGAGCAACAGGGGCAAGGAAAAACTCCCTGTCATCATTTTGTTTTCATCTTGTTATGGTATAGAAAGAAACCTTGGGCAGTTCTGACAACTGAAAGGGCTAACCCAACTTCTTAGGGCGTGTTTTCAATCTCCCAGGTGTTGATTAGTCTATGGTATTAATAGGTCTTGACCACAGAATAATCATAGTAATCCCAGGATGAATATCCCCATGTCCCTCTAACCTTAGGTAATAAACAGAAGGTATGGCATTGACAACACTAAAATACAATCATTACTAAAAACATTTCAATTACAGTACATTTTACTAACATTAACACTCTTTGTATTATTATTAGTTTGCATGTTCTTTGAAATATTCTCAATATTGTTATTAGTTTACATGCAAATGCAAACTATTCTTCAAAGTTAATTTCAATTTTATTTTTACAGGGCAAAAGTCATGTCCTCTTCTTTATCTAACCAGTGTCATTTTCAATTAGAAACTTCATTCAAACACTTTTACGTATATATATAATTTGTCCTCCCTATCCCAAAACCTCCCTATAGGCTGATGTCATAACAGGGCAGTGAGTAGGGGTCATGAGACATTTGGGGGGAGGGGGGTTCGCGAGATGATTCTCAAGAAATCAATTACTTTTAACTATTAGAAATAACAAAGGATAAAAACTAGTAGTTATATTCCAAAAAATAGTAGCCTTTACAATTTCTTTACGTTTGCTCATGACTCCTGAGGTGATTACGAGAGATTAATGAAACGTCAACAGCGACAGTTGAAGCAGATCAATTTACAGTAACATGTTAAACATTCTGACATGTGCATGTAACGATGTAGGTCATTTCCATCGCATTATGTGTAGGATATTATTTGTGTTCAGATAAAACGAATGAGTAAATAACAATTTAAAAAGTTATGGTTGTTAAACCATTGTGTTATTTTGTGTTGTCATGCATGTTTAGATAGCTTATTGGTGCATGTGTACTGTTGTGCGTACCATTTATATATTTTAAAGAGGATAGTAGAGGCCGTGAGTAACTGGCACGGTTATTTTGGGGGTCGTGAGCTGAAAAGTTTGGGAACCCCTTTAATAGGGCCATTAGGAATCATTTGAATGTTGTACGGGTGTCTGGCCAGCTGCAATGCCTTAAAGATGCTTTATGAGATTCTTGCAGATTGTAGCACAATAAATGTCCAATATAAATGGTCCAATATAAAAGTGGACAAAAAAATGAAAGTAGCCGTTCACTAAAGAAGCGAGGTAATTACGTAAACTCTCCCGAGAATAGGCTAACTAAATATAGCCTAGCAAAATTATTTGCAAATGAGAGACCTTACTACAGGCATAACTGAATCTGCGCAAAAAACAACATTGGATACATCTTGCCATTCATTGGTTTTGTTGTGTCAGCTAAGATGCTTGTGCTTTCACTCATGTCTTCTGTCTCCTTCAGGAACTAGATATGCCGCACGCATGATCCTCTGTGCATTGTGTTCACCATTTTCTTTGTTTTGTTTTGTTTGTTTTAGAAAAAGTCTAACGCCAAGAACTGTTGTGCATGATGGGGTGATATTTATGTGGGGTTTGTGAAGAGGCTATTTACACATTGTTAAAAGTGGAGGTGAGAAGATGCCAAAAAGGGAAGAGAAAGGAAACTTCCAAAGTTGGATTATATTACATTGTACCATCTGGCATAGATCTTTGTGTGTACTTTCGAGTTTTCGAGCGAGTTTTCTAGCTAGTGTACTGTTAGCCAGTCGGACTCCACACTCAGGCTAGCTCATGCTTAAAATGGAGAAAGATACAAAATTCAGAGAGATTATTTCATGATATTTTAACAGATCTCTTTCTGTCTGAAATTACATACATTTTATTAAAACAACTTTAAATCTACTGTTATTGTTCATGGAAAGTATTGTATCAAAGTGTATTGTTGCAGAATGCTGTCTGTTGTTGTGCGTGGAAACAAGGGCTGAAGGGCATACAACTATCATGACATTGTCACCTTGTCGCTTTTACTGCTGCTAATATGCCTCAAATTAGTTGTCATGGTATAATTGGTCAGTAAGGGTCATGCTATTTTACATATAAACAGTTTTTTTAGAGGTACTGTAAATATATTAAAACATTCTGGATTATACAATTGGACGTAACTGGTTATGTACAGGACCCAAGAAAAACAAAACTAAAGAAAAAAAAACATATCCATCACCGTACATCTAAAGAACAAGACCTTTAAAGAATGAGCCACTTTATTGTCAGACCCATTAATATGCTTAATATCAAGACAGTGTAACTGCAAAAACAGAGACATCTAACTTCTAACTTGGAGAGAATTGAGGAAAGTTAAACGCTTGTGATCAGTAAACAGAATAATTCATACATGAAGTCATACATTTTTTTAAGAAACTAACTGGGTGGTCCAGACCTTGGTCATCAGGCTGAATAAGTATGGCAACGGTACCCACAATACTTGCACTCACTTGCAGCTTAACCTCTTAATGAACACCCAATTAAGAAAAAAAAAAAAAGTAAAAAAAATAACGCATACACAATGCATATCAAAATGAAAAGTTTGACAGTTCCCACATATTTTGAGACTGAGGGATGTGCCATTATAACATTTGGAAAGGCCACACTCAACTGACATAGTGTTACAGAGGTTGAAACAGTTTTATTCCCCCTCCCTTCACATTTTTATAAACTAACCATGATATGAAGGTGCCATCATTATATAATAAGTAAATACATCCAGGTCATAGCCCCATGTCTCAGCTTGCTACATTCAAAATCAAAAATAGATTTTTTTCACAAGCAGTCTGTCTGCTGCTTATAAAATGCATAGACCCTTATAATGTCGACAAAACATATGTAAAAGTTCCTCAAACTCATATACTTCGACTATAAATGTCCCCTGTTAGAGGAGGAGAATTAGCCCTCTCAGACACTTCCGTTGTGGTACTGCACCGTGGGGGAGCTCGCGGGCGAGTGCAGAATGATTGGCAGCCTATGGAGCTGCACCTACATATTCCTACATATTTCTGGATATATTTTTTTCATAAACAAATGCAATACTGTGATAAAAACAGAATACAGAACAGACACAAAGGGTGGATACGCCATATTTTTAAACTCGCTTGGTTTTGAGCAAATATGATGACACACACACTAAACCAGCTAGATGCTAGCAGAGACTGCCAAACCTGTGAGGAAAGAAAAGGACTCCCATATTATTCCCCTTTTGACCTACAACCCCTGTCGATCTCTCGGAAACCACAATAATATTTGGACATTATTGACGATATGCAAATTAAACATGCAATTTAGCCGTCTAGCTCCATAGACGTCCATTGAGTTTGCGCTCACCCGCGATCGCCCCCTTGGTGAACTGCAGCAAAAGTCAAAGTGAATGGAGTTAATAGAGAGTGGCTGGGCTCTCCATAAATGGGCTCCGCCCATGTGCTTCAGCAACACAATTTCCGTATGCATGGTTCTCATTTAGCCTATCCTCACGTGTGTGAAGTGTGCCATGCCAGAAAGGTCTTTTCATTGGCTAAAGTACGATGGCCGAGAAGAGCCAAACGCGCTCAGTTAGAGAAAGCCGTTTCAAATGCAAAACGATGCAAATGAACAAAAGTACAGAGAAATGTGCTGCAAATGAAAAAAAACACACCTCAAGAAACAAATGCAAATGGATCTTTATGAAATGTGCTGCAGATAGAGAAACGATGCAAAACACAAAATGCTGAATCTTCGTGAAATGTGCTACAGGAGAAAGAAATGCTGCAAACACTAACGCTGCGGAAACCGGCTACAGTATGTGTCTGCTAAGTACTCACGTTTGAGTCCCGAAGCCAGCCCGCAGTTTTTTTTTTCCCTGAGGAGAAGCTGCAATGTACCTAAAAACCACCAGGTGGCACTTGGTAGCGTTGGCATTAGTGACGGTGTTTCTACGAGCTAAGAATGTATGTGTTATGAGGACACCCAGAGAGAAAAGAAAAGAGTGGAACCACATAACATAACAAGACCAGAGACCAAAGTCGGTTCAAACAAACATTTAATTAACAGCCTTAGCGAAGTGTCAACAAAAATCAGGACAAGACAAGGTGGTTAAAAAATTATTAAAAAATTAAAGTAAAGAAATAACCGAGTCAAACCCATAATCTACATAACTTTAATGCAAAGATCTAACCTGGCTCCTGTTTTCAAACAAAAGGCAAACAAGTCCACGGTGAGTCTTCCAGGAAACTGCTAAGCCTCCTCTCACTAGGCTTACGCTGCGGAAACAGTGCCCAAAACAACACCCAACACCAAACCACCCAATTTAAGTACAATTACAGTATTGTGCATTATTTCCTACCAAACATTGGACACTATGGACGTGCATATCATGTCTATATTCCGTCCGTCAGTCCAAGAACAATTCTGGCTTTCAACGGTCTGCCGTTTAGACCAACATGGATCAAACAATAGGATTCAGTCACAGTCAGACTCTACAAGCAATTTTCCGCTATTCTGACGTTTTTCAAAACGGAAATTTTTATTTGCATTTAAATGAAAACTTTTAATGGGGAAAATCCTCGACAAATAAGGGATTTACCATTCTGAGAAATAGATAGATAGCCTAGATTGATTAGAGATACTTTATTTATCCCGAAGGAAATTGAGGTGTCCAGTAGCAAAGGCCTACACATCAAGGCACAAAGACAATGACATATTAGTATACATACTAATGACACCATCACGGATCGGCTCCAGGCTTTTCCCTGTGCTTAAACACCGGTGTCTAATTAAATAAAAGCCATCATTTCAAGAAATACAGTAATCATCTTTATTACTGTAATGCGCATAGAGTTAGCCTAATGCATTGTACACTTGGGAATACAACGGCGGACTTTCAGCGTCAGAACATGAATTTGTCGCGTCACTGCAACGCTGCGATGCAGAAGTATAAATCCAGCTTTAGGCTACTCCGAAAGGTGGGCTCCACGCTTTTCCTCGAGCTCAAACGCCGGTGCGTTGCCCGGGTGCTGCATTTCTACTACCAAGTTTAAACACTGGAGTTTTACGTGAACTTAATAACTAGGCTAAAGTAGGCTAAACACTGTGACACTGCCACATAATACCAGGATGTCCTGAATTAAAGCTATGGTCTACAATTTTGAATATTTGTAATTATTATCAACTTCGTTTATATTGTGATTATGGTCCTGTGGACCGATCTTCACAACATGAATAATCAAAAGAGCAAAAAAAATCCATTCAGTCTATCAGCCGTAATCCAGCATAGAAATTGACCAATCTCCTACTCTCCATCCAATCCCCTCGTCTCCCCTGCTCCTCGTCATCCCGCCTCGTCCCCTCCCACTCCTCCTCCATTTCCGATTACTCCCCCGTGATTAGCTTAGCAGCTAGGGGGGAGTAGTCGTTGTACACTGAGGGGAGATATTTGGTTTGGGGGGGCGGGATGCTTTTTTCAAATCTGTCTCAGAGGCTCAAGTGATTTTCAGAATCGTAGACCATAGCTTTAACATTTTGTGTAAACACAGTTATATATACTGCTAAAAAATTAATTTAACTGCAGTTTTAAAACTGCAGTTTCACTGCAGTAATCTTGTAATAATGCTTTTAAAACTGTTTTAAAACTGTGGTACAATGCAGTTATTACAAAATATTTTTGACGCGAAAATATTTTTAAAAAAAAAAAAAAACGTTTTATTCTTGAACTTGATACTGTAGTAATCAAGTTCTATACTATTGTATTTACACTTCAGTACTACTGTAGCTGTACTACAGTAATATGGCAATACTACTGCAGTAATGTAATACTGTAATACTAGTTACTACATTACAGCACTACTACATTACTTCTGTGGTAATACTGCAATACTACTGTGGCAATACTGCAATACTACTACTAATACACCAGTACTACTGTAGTAATACTGTGATACTCATATACTAATGCTGCAATACTACTGCAGTTATACTGCATTACTACTGTAATAATAACACAGTAATACCACTGTAGTTATACTGCAATAATAATGCAGTAATACTGCACTAACACTGTAGCAATACTGCAATACTACTGTAGCTGTTCTACATCACTACTGGGGTAATACTGCAGTAATGCAATACTAGACAAAGTCCTAAAAACGGTAATATTCTGGCAGCTTGGGTGCCAAAATAATACCGTAAAATAACAGATTAAAAACTCTCTCCTAAAAATAGTTATTTTCAGTAATTAAAATACAGTTTGTTGCCCTAGGATTTTGCTTCTTTAAGTGCTTTTAAACATTAAATTAGGAACATTTTAATGTGATTAAACAATGAAATTACCTACAAACAAGGTCAATCAATGCTGCAATATGAACAAGAGAATGTAATTAGATAGATAGATAGATAGATAGATACTTTATTGATCCCCAAGGGGGAAATTCAAGATGGTGGAATCACCTTGGCTGCCATTCATACGGCGCCTTTAAAAAAGAGATAAGGAAACTGGAATACATAAGGAAAGAGGAGGAGATAAAAAAACAGCCCACCAGACTATACACCAATAGGGAGTATAGTTTGGTGTCAGAAAAAAAACACCTCAGCACATATAAGCAATTCATCACAAAACACAGGTGGGGAGGGAGGGGGGGGGGTAGAGGGTTGCACCAGGTAAGGGAAAAGGGAATTAAGAGTCCAGCACAGACAAACAGTCCATATCCGCAGCCTCCTTCTGAGGCGCTGGCAGGGAGCCCATCCACGCTGGGGGGGTGAGAAGCCGCGGAGGCGTTGGATAGTGAGGGGGAAGGAAGAGCAGGAGGGTCACGCTGCCCTGTTCAGCCAGGGGAGTTGTTTTCAGTAGCGACCAGCCAAGGCCACATTACTGATTAGGGGTGCCAGATAGTGATTGTTATGGTTTCAAGCGAGAAAGCTGTAACTTTCCAACTCTCTCTAGTGTCCTGGTCTCCCACAAAGCCCTTCCAGAGCCATAAGTCTCACCAAGATGTTATCCATTTTGCGATCAAGAGTTACCAAGATGTTATCCATTTTGTGATCAAGTGTCCCAATAGGGGGAATCCAGGGAATTAAGTTTACATGAAAATGCAGTTGCTTTAAGTTTAGGAGACAGTTGCATAATAGCTTGATAGTAGCCTAGTATATTAATGATAGTACCTATGGTAACTGGAGTGTGTATATAGTTGGGTGGTGTGGTTGTGTATATAGCAAGGTGGTGTATATAGTAGGGTAGAGTATATAATAGTGTGGTGTAGTGGCAGTATGGTGGTGTATAGTAGGGTGGAGTATATAGTAGGGTGACGTATGTAGTAATTGGGTGTATAGTAAGGTAGAGTATATAAAAGGGTGGTGTTTATAGTGGGGTGGTTTAGTGGTGTGGGTGTGTAGGTGAGTATAGGGTGGTGTATAGTAGGGTGGAGTATATAATAGGGTGGTGTAGTG
>JAGFZM010005965.1:0-20270 GCA_017657215.1 Limnothrissa miodon
GGCTCAAAGTATAAAAAAAACGAACTAACCCTTTAAGGATATGACGTTGCCCCTGAAGTGAGACACAGAAAACAGAAATACTGCAAAATAATAATAATGCGACTAAACGAGACAAACCACATTTAGTCTCGTTTTTATTCAACAAAATTGCATTATACATTAAATTATCGTTATCCTCACAAGGCCAGCATTTACGTTGCGTCTCGTCTCGTTTTCCTCACGTGATAAAGGTTCATTGACGACAATATTTAGTCATAATTTTCGTTGACGAAAGCAACACTACCCAGAACTGAGTACCGCTGTTAACATGATTAGCATTGTTAGCATAGTTAACATATTAGCATCATTAGTATATATGCTAATTATTATCAGCTATGTCCATATAGTACTACTGTTAGCATAATTAACATTTTTAACATGTTAGTATAGTTAAAATATATACTTATTAAAGGGTGTGTTGCAAGGTTAAATGAGTAGTGACTTTCTTGTTGGTAGTAAATATTTAAGCAGTTATCCATTGTTTTTAATGATGGGTATCGCAAAACTGTATATATGAAGAGTTCAGATGCAAAAGCCTCTAAATCTATTTTCAGAAATATTCAAAAAGGAGGTTTTAATAATATTTTGTAATATATAGTAATCAGTATAAAACAGCAATTTATTTTTATTCTTTATTCAATTCTTTTCATCATGTAAAAACAAATCAGATTGGATTTGGACTGAATAGAAAAAATATATTTCTGTAAATTAATTGAAATGGCTTTTAGAGGCTTTTGCATCTGAACTCTTCATATTTTATGAAAAGGTGGGTGTTTTTAACTGCAATTTGACAATCAATGACAATCAATCACGAAAAGTAGTTAACAATATCACGCTGACAATACATTTTGAAGACATTGCCAGCCTCTGCGGGGTCAACGTTTGCAATTCATAAGCATACTGTACAGTCTCAGGACTCGGGCAAGATTTTACTGCTAGGCTACCATCAAAACATAGAAGTACTTAGTTACCAAAATGTATGAAAATTACATTGTGAAAACATTGTCAATTGAGCGGTAGTTCCAAAGTAGCGTGAAAAGAAGCTACCACAGACGGGTAATTGTTTCTTTTAAAATAAGAGAATATAAACACATGTACCTAATAACAACAGGATTCATAAATGTCTCACGGCTTTGTGGGTACTTCCCAAGTAGCTAAACAGAAAGATGACTGCCACGGTTTAGCCTACATCAATGCCGTAGTTAGCTGGTCTACCAGATCATACCAAACCACAACATCATACCAAACAGTAAATGATAAAACGATAATGGTGTCTAAAGCATCTCATTAAATACAAACACTCCACTTGCACACAACTCTTTGTAAAATGAATAACTTTGTAATAACAATAGTTATTCAACTATTTAGGTGGAGCTCATTGTAGGCTACTTCAATTTACCACAGGCTACTGTAGACTGGTTCATTTCAGAGAAAATATCTTCACTAGTCAGTAGTGGACGTAGCCTACACTGAAGAAATAAATCAGCTTCCATATAACTAATGGCAAGTGGAATATTTAACCCATTACACCAGTTTACTCCGCAGACAATAACATTTGCAACAACTGGGTAAGAAGTGAACATTTTGGAGCTAGTAGGCTACCTTCAATGCTTGTCACAACTCTCCACTCGTTCTCATCTGTCCATGCATTTAACTGGCTTTGACGGCCACCAATTCTTGCCAATTCCTCATTTAGACGTTCATGTCGGACTGTTTAAAAGTTGTATGGCTGTGGGCCATCACATGAGATGTTGGACGTTCTTGAAACCTCTTCCCCATCCCAGTTGCTTGCCACTGTTTTAGTGCCATCTTCCTCCAAGTATACCCAACGTTATGTCATCACCAAATTCGAATGAAAAACTCCGGTATCACCAAAAACGTTTAAAAAATGAACTTTTCAACTAATTTTCATTTCAAAATTTAAATACATAAATTGAGTGCTTTATGTACCTATTTATCCACAGTAGTGGTCAACCTTGAAGTAGCACTTTAACATCAGTTAAAGAGGGGCTAAGCAACGTTCTGTTTTTTCCTCTCACAAGCTCCCTCTAAAGACCGCTGTATTGCATTGTATTGCACTGCATTCTATTGGAGGCGGTCCGCGCTGCTGAACATTGCAAGTGCTGTATCTACCGCTATAGGCCACGGTGACGGATTCTACACAGTTTATTCGCCGTGTAATGACTAATTTTAGCATCCTAAACAGTATGAAACGGATTAATTAAATGAAAAATGTTGCATAGTGGACCTTTAAGACCACTGAGTACCACTGTTAACATGATTAACATTCTTAGCATTGTTAGCATAATTAGCATACATACTAATTAATTTCAGCTAAATCCACTACCACTGTTAGCAAGATTAGCATAGTTAACATGTTAACATATTTAGTATATATGCTAATTAACATCAGCTAAGTCCACTGAGTATTACTGTTAGCATGATTAGTATTGTTAGCATAGTTAGCATAATTATCATTAGTCAACTGACTAGTACTATTAGCATAGTTAGTATACTTAGTATATCTGCTAATTAGTATTAGCTAAGTTCAGCTAAATCCTATTGGTTTATATCATTGTTGGCATTATTGACATTGGCCGCATTTCCCAGATTAGTTAAGAAGCTCTTAACGCTAAGATCTTCTTTGGAGCGCTCTTAAGAACGCTGTGAACGAAGAATGCGTTTCCCAGAGTCGCTCTTAGCTTAAGAAGATCTTTCACTAAGAAGGAAACGTAAGATTGAGCTGACCCACTCTTAACAGCCTTCTTAGCGATCAAATGCTCACTGAGCATAACCTGCCACTAGGGGCGTGTACATTTCTAGGCTTTAGTCAACCTGGTTTCACGGCTTTTCGTGATACTGTCACGAAAATAGATTCTATTGAAACGTGATACCATCACGATTTTTTCGAGCATGGACCACGTTTCCCTTATATGTATTCTTTAGTGATCAAGCTGCGTCAGGGAAATGTATATCTAATGTTCAATGTTGAAATGCGCTCTGTGGACCACTGGCGCAAGAAACATAGGCTAATAGTAGAGAATTTTTTTTTTTGCTTTGAATTTCACGTTTATGTGTTTATACATACATAATAACACATAAAAACCCATCAACATCCCTGTGGCATTTCACAGCTACCCTGAATTACACTCATTTAAATGCAGAATGATCCACACAACACATGGTTGAAAAGGAAACCAACGTTTATTGAAAGCATAACGGTGAAGAACCGTGCATAGCAGGCCATAGAGAACATGTCACCCTCCAGCCCATGCGGCCTGCGTGACTGGGTGAGTGTGCGAAAGAGCACTGAGCAGGATGACCCTCACTCACGATGAAGAAAAAGTCCTGTCGGTGCCTGCTTACAGTAGCTCTTTGCGACTTCCATTCTCACATGTGTGTGCCAATATTTACGGGGGTATATGCGCTAATGGGGTTGATTTCTACTTGGATACACATGATGGCACACACACACGTTATCAAAATTAACTTAATGACATCCACGTGCAAACACGCTACTTATGGTTTTCTTTTTATTCTTTTTTTTAGTTTCTTTTTATTTTATTATATATATGGTTATCTCAACACAATGTGAAACTAATTCACAAACTCAGTACTCATCATGGATATCGCCCCTGAGCTTAATTGCACCTGTGTGGTGGGACCACGGTGCGCCGTGAGTGACTTATGCGCTGAGAAAGGGGTGGGTAATCGATTTGCCAGGCATCGATTGACTCTGTTTCAGCACCACCGTGGTGAACAGCTCTCGTCAAGAGCTTCTTAAGAACCTTCTTTCGCTTGATCTTAAGATTCTCCTAAGAAGGCAGTTAAGAACGCATCTGGGAAACACCCGTATCTTAATGCTCCTTCTTAGCGATTCCTTCTTTGGAGCCTTCTTAAGTCCTTAAGAAAGATCGAATCTGGGAAACGCGGCCATTATTAACATTTCAAGTATAATGCTATTTTAATCTATTTTAATCATTTAAACTGTTTTAAAGACCCACTCCAGTCATTTTTGACACTGTATTTACGATATAGTTCGTTATAAAGTTGCACTAATCAGTTTTTTTCATATATGGTCTAAATCAGGGGTCTTCAACCGGGGGTCCGCGACAGGGGGTCCGCAAAAATATTTAGTCTGTAGCATTTTTTTCTCTTCCAAAAAAAAAATAAATTTGTCATAGTTAACATAATATTCAAAAGAAAATCGCTTCATATTCGTTTTTAAATAACACATTGTAGGCTACCCATGAATCATGCATGTGATCATGTGATCCCTCTGTAACATTTTGCTACCTGAAGAACAAATACAGGTCACGACTTCAGCCTGAGCTTCCCCGCAAATTCCATCAGTCCTAGAATAGAGAAGCTCTGTTCCACTCACCAGGCTCTGTGCTCTCACTAGGACCTGGTAGCTTACATGCTTAATTATCATTAATTATCATTAAGTCTTTTTTTATTTGAGTTGGATCATCGCGATTAAAGAACACTTTTCCCCCCGTGCGCTTAGTTAAATAGCTTCCTATTCAGCAAACTCGTTCTTTTCATTCCAGAAGAGAAATTATGTTTAATTTGTTTGTTCAATGTCGGGACTGATAGACCCTGAACTTTGCAGGGTATTTGTTTTGTGTGATGTTCTGCTTTGTTTTTTTTTAATGAGAGTCTGCGGTCTTTGCAAATTCATTCATCCAGCGTTCTCCTCGATTTCATACCATCACAATAAAACGATAACGATAATCTCATGTGTTTATGTTTCCTTCCGTAAGACAAAGTTATATTTACACAAGAGGAAGAGGTTGTCTGTAGCCTATCAGCTAATGAAGCTTTGCCTGAATTTAGCTGAATATATCCAGCTTAGTTAACCCTTGTGACATTCATTCTATTATAGGGCGAATTTATGCAACACTATGTAAATGCATATCAGAAACGAGTTGTATAAAGTAGTTAGCCCCCTGTTAATAACAACGCCTATTTAGAATGTGTGCGTTCGTGTGTGTGTGCGCGCGCGTGCATGTGCACTCATGACCAGAATCTTTGCTCATGACTGACGGTCCAAATGACGGCAGGATTTGAAGTGGGCCAGGTGTGGGGGTCCGTGCTCAGTCTCTCTCACAGCCTAAGGGTCCTTGAGCTGATAAAGGTTGAAGACCCCTGGTCTAAATAATAACCATACAGATCCCTCCACACCGATTCCTGAAAATGAGATTTCCTCGGAACTAAAACTGTGGTTCCAGATAAGTATTCTAGAATCCCATCCAAGATCGTTTATCTATGAGTCTATGACGCATCAGCTCTCCCGTTTGATAGCTTCACAGCCTAAAAGCTGGCCCCACACTACACGACTTTATAATCTTATAAGATTTTTAAAATCGGGAGTTAACCACACACTAAAAGAGAATCTTAGCCGATGTTTTCCTTTCCCCAATCGGTTAAGAATAGCAAATTCACTGACATTGGTATCCTTGGCTAAGTAGCAGTAGGCTACTGAATGTGGACAAGGCTATGGATATTTAAAAAAATCCATTACACGTCTTATCCTCAGAAATTAGAAGTCGCATGCTTCCAGTTTTTTCTTTTTCATTTCTTTTCTGACCACAACAGTGGGTTTAGTTGATAAGAAGTTTAGTTTAGTGGGTTTACTCTACTAAACCCTAGGGTTTAGTTGATAAGCATTGCTGCCGATGACTTGAATTTTGACAACGAGAATGTTTGCTCAGATATGCTCAAACAGCGCTAACAACATTTTTGAGCACAATCAATCGTGAGAAGAACATATTTCCTAGTAGGCCTATGGCATTTATTTTTATGACAGTCTGAATGTGAGAATAAAACCAAACAAATTAAGTAATTGAAATTATTTTTTTTTTTAATCCAGGGTCAAACGAACCTGCCATATTAAATGTAGGCCTACTTAACCCTTTAGACCCCAGAAAAATTCTAGAATGTTGCTGCTGATCCCTGAGAATTTTAAGATTAGAAGACAGTATTTAACTTATCTCATTTAATTAAGAATAACTCTATGATGGTCAATTACAAGTTTATTTCATTTAAAAAATCAGAAATAGATCTTTTCAATTATATGAAATGTAACGGTTTTTATAAGAGGCTTATTACTCAGCTGGATTCCAAAGAAAAGAAAAGAATGGATACAGTGTTGTATATGTAAATGGTATATATTAAATATGTTAATAATACTATTATGAAGCTATATTATACTATTATATTATTAGAAAACTATAACAACTCTAATTATTATATTATTTAAAAATCTTGAACAGAATCTGGTACAACAGCAGACTACAGCATCCCATGAAACTCATGAAAACATGGTCCCGTTTTACACAATGGGACAACACATGTGGAGCACCCAAATGATGTCTCAACACATCTTCTACTCGGAGCTCTCCTGCCTCCTCTTTTACAACTCACACAGCCTCTTTTGCGTCCTGAAAAACGCACAAGGTCATGCCCAGTCTTTAAGCTGCGAGAAACAATTCTCTCCACTGTGCCAGATGCAAGGCCCACAGTAGGCACTAAACCCATCACAGAGCTCATGTATGAGCAGCAGCTTAAAGGCCTTGAGAGACCAGGACTTTCTGTTTCTTGCCAGTGGCATTTGTTGCAGCACCCTGACATTTGGAACACTAATGGTGTCATCTTACTGAAATTTGGTCCGGGGCTTCCCTGTGTCTTCAGCTGAATTGTTTGTGGAGACCATAAAACATCCTTTTTGTCACGCCAGCGACAAACCATTATTTCTCCATTACTAACTTTCCTGCTTTCACCAACCATAAGCCTGTCATTTAATATTCTTGTTGGGAAACCCCTCATCATTTTTCGAATGGTGCCACAGTAGTATGTGTTGTGCTGTAGAAGATCCTTGACCAAAGGAAAAGATGAAAAAAAATTGTCAGTATACACATGATAGTTGCTCCCCAGGTAGCCCCTCATAAGCTCCATAACAACCCTGTGTGCAAGGCCCCGAACAACCTGCTTCATCACCATCTTTCCCTGTGTACACATGAAAAGCTAAACAGTAGCCTGTTAAAGCATCACACAAACACCAAATTTTTATACCCCATTTTACAGGTTTTTTTGGCATGTACTGTTTCCAGCTTAGCCGTCCATCAAATTTGATCATGGCCTCGTCAACTGAAAGAGATGACCAGGGAGACAACAACTTTGGAAAGTTTTCCTGCAATACCTGGATAAAGGGCCTGACCTTGTGCAACTTATCATTCAGATTTTGGTCATCATTGTCTCTACACTGCATGAAACGACAAAGCTGTTCAAATCTGTTCCTGGACATTCGGTTTGCTATGTAGGGAACACGTAGACATTCATCTGTGCTCCAGAAATCGGTTATGGAAGGTAAATCATGAATACCCATTAGGATATTAAACCCCACAAAGGCCCTTATCTCCTCCTCAAAAGTCTCATACCAGGTAGAAGGAGGATTGTTCAGACCAGCATAGGTGTTTGTGTGCATCGCTAAATCACTGAAAAAAAAACACCTATCAGCTGCAGAAATAATTCTAGCTGAACATTGCAAGTGCTGTATCTACCGCTATTGGCCACGGTGGCGCATTCTACACCATTCGTTCGCCGTGTAATGACTAATTTTAGCATCCTAAACAATATGAAACGGGCTAACTAAGGAAACTAAGTACTTCTACGTTTTGATGGTAGCCTAGCTGTAAAATCTTAGCCGAGTCCTGAGACTGTACAGTATGCTTTGCAAACGTTGACCCTGCAGAGGCTGGCAATGTCTTCAAAATTTGTTATCAGCGTGATATTGATAAGTACATTTCGTGATTGATTGTCATAAACACTGCTATATGTGGATAGATATGTAGATGTATAGATATCTACCTATTGTCTGTGCTATATTACTGTGAAACTTCCTGTGTCACTTGTTTCAAACTCATTAGTTTCAATGGTTGCGGTGGCCAGCTTTGGTCGATCTATACCCAACTTGACGCAATGGAACGTTGGTAGGAAATTAGAATCATCAGAAATTGCAGTTAAAAAACACCCACTTGTCATAAAATATACAGTTTTGTGATACCCATCATCATTAAAAACAATGGATAACTATTTAAATGTTTATTACCAACAAGAAAGTAGCGCAAACTCACTACTCATTGAACCTTACAACACGGCCTTTAAATCAATGGGACAAATTCTGACAGTTTAAGCTATAGTTTAAATGGTATAAAGTTTAAAAAGTCAAAAAATACATAGCACAAGTTTCCTAAAGTAAGACCTATGTAACACATCTTGAATGAAGTTACTACATTAAGCGGTTCGAGTCTCATGAAAATTGACAAAATGTGAGATTTAATAAGGTCTACTTATGTTTAAATATGTACATAACTGGCTATATACTCCAATAGTACATAATTTAATGTATTTTTTATTGATTTATATTTGCTCCCATTATGCAGACTCTTTGCATGCCAGAAGTATGTTTGTGTTTGTGTGTGTAACTGAAATTAGTAGAATAGAATGTGATAGCGATTATTGTTATTATTTTTTAGGTTATAGTTTGATGAGTTTAATGTTAAATAATTCATCTGTATGTGGTGTGTATGTGTGTTTCTTGCAGAGGTGGTGAGGGCAATGACATTTGTAATAAATCAGGGAAAAGCGATGTACTGGGGAACATCCCGATGGAGTGCCATTGAAATAATGGTGAGATTTTCTCTTTCTTTGTCTTTTTTTTTTGAGTGGCTCACTTCTTTTGAATCACTTCTGTTTCCTTTTTCCCCAAACTCACTGCTCTCCTCTCTGTTAGGTTTTCTTTGCTGCCTTCACCATACAGTACCTCAATCATTTATATCCACCCAATCTTGAACTCTCTCTCTCTTTGTCTCTCTGCAGGAGGCCTACTCTGTGGCGAGGCAGTTTAATCTCATCCCGCCAGTGTGCGAGCAGGCAGAGTATCACTATTTCCAGAGGGACAAAGTCGAAGTGCAGCTCCCCGAACTATACCATAAGATAGGTACAGTTGCACATACACAATAAAGTTTTCACAGATGCACAGACATTAACTTCTTCAGAGTGAATCAAAATTAATGACAAGTAATGTGATATGATGCAGTGTCTTTTAATTGACAAGAAACTAGTTAAAATAGTGGTTATTTATGGTATAATTTGGAAAGAAATTCTTCAAATGAAAATCTGAATGCTTTAAAGGTGCAATTCTCTGTTAAATGTGTAAGTCTGTTTATGCAATTTCATTTACACACTTTTGTACTGCGCATATTCTCTGTAGAGCCCTGCCCAGAGATGTGTAGTAAGTTAAGTCTCTACATATACTGGATATACTGGATATACAGAGGAATCGAAATTACGTTTCTAGCTATCCTACAGTGATGCACCGTGGCGCCGCCTGCTATGAGCAATTTGGGGTTCAGTGTCTTGCTCAAGGACACTTCGCTGGGGTCAGGTAGAGTGGGGCTCAAACATGCAACCTTGCAGTCACCGGCTCCTCTACCACCTGCGCCACCACCGCCTAGTAATGAAGTAGTACAACTTAAGTACTGTACTTAAGTACTAAAATGCAGTATCTGTACTTTATTGGAGTACTATTTTTTTCTCCTACTTCCACTTTTACTGCACTACATATTTTTGATGAATTCAATACTTTTACTCTGATATATTTTTCGATGATGAATCGTTAGTCGTTACTACTGTATAATATGTTACAAATCATACCAAACCCCCTGTCATGACTATGTTAACGTTAGGTTAGGTAGGACCGTTAAGTGGTTAATTAATGTGGTCTGTTATTTCCTTGTACTGCTACCAAAGAAATTGGACCCTAAATATTAAATATTTCAAATAATATAAACATGATATTGAAGCTTTTGCCTGCTTTCTTTAATATACAACCAACTGGTACCCTCAGCTACATACACCTCCTTTGAGGTACCATGCCACTCTGGTGACAGCACCTGTCAAATTCTACCTGGTTGTCATGTATCGCCCTCCTGGGCAACTAGGAGACTTCTTAGATGAGTTTGACACACTGCTCTCATCCATTCCAGAGCATGACTGCCCCTTGCTTGTCCTTGGCGATATGAATCTACACCTGGACAACCCAGGCTCTTCTGACTTCCATTCACTCATCCATTCCTTTGATCTACAACTGGTTCATAGTCCCCCAACTCACAAAACAGGCAAGGAACTGGATCTTGTACTCGTTCGCAACTGCTCTATGGAGTCCCTGACGATTACACCTCTACACCTCTCCGACCACTACTTCATTCAGTTCAGCTTACGCCTCCCTGTAGTATCTCAGACCGTCTCTCCTCTGGTATCTTTCCGCCGCAATCTCCGCAATCTCTCTCCCTCTCACTTCGCTTCTCTTGCTGCCTCTGCTCTTCCACCAGCATGTACATTCTCCTCACTTGAGGTTAATGATGCCACTGAGTCTCTGTGCTCTACCCTGAGGATGTGTCTTGATAGGCTATGTCCCCTATCCACCAAACCGGCTCGGCCCTCCCAACCACATCCTTGGCTTGATGATTCCATCCGTCAACAGCGTACAAACCTCAGAGCTGCTGAAAGGCAATGGCGCAAATCAAAAAATCTTTCTGACTTAAACAGGTTCCAGGCACTGCTCTCTTCCTTCTCATCCGATGTCACTCCTTCAAAGAAGGCTTTCAATAATGACAAAATTCAAAACACCACAGAAACCAGGAGACTATTCTCAACCTTCAAAACTTTACTCAACCCCCCACAACCACCTCCTGTTACCAATCTGACAGCAGATACTTTTGCTTCTTTCTTCAACGACAAAGTAGCTGGCATCAATAGGCAGTTTTCTGAACCAACTGCAAAGGCTACAACTGGACCATATACTAGCGGCAGCACCTCCGATTGCAATAGTCCTGCTGCGACATTTGCTTCATTCAAACCCCTCACCAAAATAGATGTCTCTAAACTTCTCACTTGCAGCCGTCCTACAACGTGCCCTCTGGACCCGATTCCAACCAACCTTTTGCAATCCATAGCTCCAACTCACATATGGTACAATATGGTATTTTATTTTTTGTATTTTAATTGAACAATTTGAAGAACAGACAGTGGCGTAATACCATATTGACATTTTAAGGATTACATCTTTAGAACAGGAAACCAAGTCAGACGAGAATTATAAAAAACAGGAACATGCATGAAAGTCACAAGGCACTTCATTTAGTTATTTGTGAAAGACAAAATCTAACTGCACGAGTGCAGTAATAAAGATTGACCACCACAGCCCAGATAGCAAAATCTTTCTGGCCTTTATGCGACCCGAATACTGCTTTAAATTTCAACATATATGCCGCATGGAATGAAGGGCCAAGGCAATTTTGCCAAATTCGTGCAAATGTATGCCAGATCATTTCCAAAAAGGGATGTCAAAGCATTACCGCAGGTTAACCAAAATTCCTCAAACCGGTCAATATTCACGCCATAACTAAGCCAGGAGGTACCCATACATACAAGCCATAACTTTCCAGGTGAAAAAAAAAGCATTGGACTTCAGAATACTTTTGGCATATCTTTAGTTGAGCGATGGCAAAAAATTGCCAATAGATTTTGTGTACATTAGTGTGATTAAAAAGGAAACAGAAACATTGCATTTTTTCAACGTTTTCAGGATTTTATTCCTATACAACCAAAAGACACTTAACAGGTTTAAAAAACAACAAAAAAGTAGTGGGTGTTATTGCTAGCGGTGGCGATGTAGACATGAAAGAACAGCCTACAGTTGGCTACACAGCCACGGCATGAACACAGCAAAACTTAATTGACTATTACAATTACAATAGAAGAACTTTTTACAAGTTATGGTAGGCTGCAGGGACAAAACTAAATTAAATGAATAATAAAAAAAGAATAAATGCTCACCTATTAAATCACTTACTTAGCGCAAGTGAGTGATAAGTCTTTGTTTCACATATCAAACAAAAAAATACAATGCTCAGTCTTTAGGGTGTGGTTGTGTATTGCCCAGTGTGTGTGTGTGTGTGTGTGCGTGTGTGTGTGTGTGTGTGTGCGTGTGCAACAGTCCACAGGTCTCTCCAGTGTGAAATTATTTAAGAGACAATCAAATGTAAACATTCATTATTAAACACTCCAGCATGAAAAGGCTTCATTTCACATTACACCAGTCCTTCTCATATAGGTGCTATGCTGGAGGGGCGTGTGTGACCCCAGGGCAGAGGTGTAGCTAGCAATTTTGGGCCCCCTGAAAGAAAATCTTTTTGGGCCCCATGCTTCTCCCAAAACCATACCAACACACGTGCACTACTAATGGAGTTTCCTATTAGCCTATTATTAGTTTAGTATGTAATTAATTATTGATCACAACAGTTTTGTTTTGTATGTAAAGGCTCCCTGATGAGACCTTTCAGAGAGACACTACAAAATATATATATACCACATGATTACCCAACAAATTGTATTTCTTAAGGCACTATTATAGCCTGTCATTCTTCTTATTATTCGTATTATTACTACTGAACACTAGATGTCAGTATTAAGTGAACATCTAACTGGGAGTAGCTAGAAAATGTAGCATCTACTGTTTATTGATGTACAAATTACACTGCAAGAAACATGCAACTTTTAAACAAGCTCTGGTATTAGCTCTATGTAGTCTGCCCTAAAAAGTCAAAGAACTTTTAAACAGGCTGGTATTAGCTCTGTGTATTCTGCCCTACAAAGCCAAAGAACCTTTCGGCCAGTTTGCCATGAAGACCCGTCCAGTTCATTCTTTTAGCCAGGTTGTGCTTCATAGTTGCATCTCTCCATACGCCATCTTTCAACGAGATTCCACCAGCAAGGCCCAGTGTTATTACCTGACAAACATCACAAGTACACATACATTGTTCACTGGTCAACAGATATTTCTGTCTTTACATTTCTTGGTGGAGAAATAGCAGTTTAAATGTCAAGGTACTGTAGGCCAACTGGCAGCATTTTTAAGCAGAACTAGTATGAAAGATATGACACTTCATTTCAGAGTTTTCCAGTCTTTGTGTTTCTTTAAACGTCTGTATATAAATTCACATAATCACAACAAATACTAAGAACAAACAAAGTGCATTACTGCTGTATATATTCTGATATTGCTTGGTGTCTTAATATGTTGCTGATTGGATCATACACGGCCACAGAACAAAGAGGAATGACTGAAGAACTAATAATATCTAGTGCCATTCCCCTCCCATAACCAAAACACAAAATGACATTCTAATGTCATCCTTACCAAGTCTCTCTTTTTCTCTGGATTGGTATGGAGATCACGGTCCAGATCCAAAAGACTGGAAGCTTCTCTCACTGGCAAGAAACTCCTGTCCAATGATGTGGGAGTTGCAGGATTCCGAGTAGACTGCGCAGCATGTCACTGATGGGTGACTGGGTCACTGATTTTGCAGCATAAAACACTAACTTACATAGCAAAAGAGAATGAAATTACTTCTTACGTCCAAACATATTCTCACATTCTTCTAGGTCCTCCAGGAAGTGAAGTGTTACTTGGTGTAGTATTATAAAATAAATCATGATATGGCATGGAGACTGTTGACTCAGCTTTTACTGAAGATGGTCAGGAATACATTACATACATAAGAACAAGTATTGTTATGTCTCTCAGGGCTGGCTTATTCCGCATAGCATGCTATCATTCCTTAAAGTGCCCATAGAATGTCAAACCACATTTGTTATTGTTGAATTTAGGTAGCTTACGGTATCCAATGGACCATAGCAAAACTTCCACCGCCGTCTTCCACCTCGTTCTACATGTAAATTTTGAGCTAGAAATGGCCGGGCTGAAACAGGCCAATCTTGACATCGGCAGCCCTAAGATACACCTCCTATATTTGCATGGTCCAGCTAAAGAAGATCCAAAGATCGTTTGGAAACTTCTCTGGTCCAATCCCCTGTTGCTTCATGAATTTGCCAGAGGAGGCGGGAATTACAAATATTTTCATTCTAAGCCTTCTAAATGAGCCTGTAAACAACGCGCTAGCAGTGGTCCTGGGTCACTTTCAGCCACACAAATTTGCATATGCTATTATTGAGGCTCAAAGGACAATTTATGATGGTCAAACAATGTGTTCTATGGACTCTTTAATACATATCACATCACATCCCCCGTTTAAGTTTTACATCCATAAGGATAAAAGAAATACACTTCCATTACAGATAGACAAAACTAAAAAATAAATTACATTCATTCTTTCAAACCCTTAGTATTATCCATTATGCCAAAGCACATTCATTTTGAGTACCCTTTTTTCCCAATTATTCCAACACATTTATAACCCAAACATGTAGTTCTCCTAGTTTTAGTAGGTAACCTTCCTCCCCCCAAACACTCCTGTGGTAAACATTTCTTCTATAACATTCTCATACATGGCAGAGGATACACTTTCTTTGTTTGTTTGTGCTTATCTCAACAATCAACAAAAAGCAGTAGACTTCTCTGTCTACATCTCTAATTAAACATAGTTCTTGTATTGAGCTGGTTTTACAACAGCCCTACCAAATCTTATACGCACTAGCAGAGGGCTTTTGGGGTCTGGTGCTTTGGGTTCAGCATCGCAGGTTGATTAAAATAAAAACATATAATATTTGATGTCAAAAACGACAATTCGACAGATTTCATTACACTATCGCTATCACTTCCTTAATAACCTCTGCGTCAGTAGCCTGTTATTGTGAGAATCCATGCTGCATTGAGGGGCACATTTGTAACTTTTTGCTGCGCTGTAAGTGACCGAACCAGGATCTTGCAGCTCTGTGTATAGCCAGCCGTCAGCGCTTCAATTAAATTAAACTAAACTAAATTCAATTCACTTTTATTTGTATGAATAGATAGATAGATGGATAGATAGATAGATAGATACTTTATTCATCCCCAAGGGGAAATTCAAGGTCCCAGCAGCTTAAAAAATCACTCACAATTACAGTGTACACAGGTTGAACGCAGACCTCCTTCCACTCTTCTTTGTACGTCCTACATTCGCTAACAACTTTTCTTTTCTCGCTTTGGACAGTGACATTTTTGCTTCGCTAGCTAAGAATCTTGAGTGTTTCACACATCCAAACAGAAACAACATCAGGATGTTATGTGAGAATTAGCAACTTTACTAATGCATAGCCAAATCATTAGCTAGTCAGGTTGCTAAGCCTATCTGTTGAATGACGGATGCTGCAGTCATTTTAAATGAATGTAAATTATTATTTTTTTTAAATAAATAGAGTAGCATATAGGCATATGATATGATATGATATAATTAAGTTTTTTTTCAGCATGGTTTGCCTGACGATGATGGCCCGCGATTTAATCCTACTGCGCAATGTGACGTCAGAGTGACGTCTTTTCTATGTCATTTTTGGACGTCCAAATTTGGTCCACTGAAGGGGGGGTTTTGTAACGCCAGGTGACGTCTTTTTTGGACGTCTACTGCACGTCTAATGTTCACGTCCATGGGACCTCAGAGTAGGGGTTATTTATAGTCCAAATGTGGTTGTTTTGTAACGCCAGGTGACATCTTTTTTGGACGTCTACTGCACGTCTAATGTTTACGTCAGTGGGACCTTCAAGAAAGGGCTATTTATAGTCCAAATTTGGTCATTTTAGACTTCTTTTCAACATCAAATTTAGACTAATGTTAGACGTTTTATACTACTTCTATAACTTTCAAGAGGGTGAAGGACATGTGTACCAGTTAATTTCCCTCTAGCTTCGTTTAGCTCAACAGCTAGTTTGAACAGGGAATGCATTACACCTTTGTGTAATCCCCAATTAACACCTGCTGCTGAGGTAATCAAATGGAGTTGTTGGACAATTACCTGTAACAGTATTCCACCTTCTGAAATGGGACTAGATAATTTCCCAAAAAATCCATTTGATTGTCTCAGCAGCAGATAAGAGAAGCATACAAAGTTCCAGTTCAAACTAGCTGCTGAGTCAAAGCTAAAAGAAAATTAACTGGCACAGAAAACATGTACTCCACCCTCTGGAAACATGAGACTAGATATACACATGCACACAAATAAATCACAAATTAATACCCATTTCCATCTTCATTCCAAAACAAATGCAATTGAAGGGCACCAGACATACCTAGCATAATCGTGGAAGCAGAACTATGAATAAAAATACTATTTGTCCACTTTCTCAGTTTTTGACTGAAATAGCTCTTTTCTGCTCTTGGCAGCACTGGTGAGAGACACTTGTCGATTGAAGTATTCTTCTTATAGCCTAGGCTTCTTCTAATTTCAGTTTAGGAAAAGCAGTTTTTCATAATTCACAGGAAAAACAAAAACATGAAATAGTCTGTGAAAACATAAACATTCTTTATTTCTGTGTGCATGGAGTGAGGGGGCTGGCTTATGATGAGGGTGTCGTAAATCCTCCACCTCCACGTCTTTCCGGCGCGTGTTTGAGGTGCTCGGACACGTTTGCCTTGATGCTCTCCTTGGTGGCTGTGGTATCATATTTCATAAGCCCTTCTGCACAAGCAGAAAAAGACAAATGATTATGCAAAGGCAATCTGCAGTCATACAGCCAAGTCCCCACATTTATAAAAAATATGTTTCCTGTGCATCTCTACCATTACTGAATTAATACAAAACCTTAGCTTAGACCCTTAGACCATCATAACTTTCGCCAAAATGCAACCTAGGGTCTTTTGTGTACTCAAGTCAAACTTTCGTTCAGGTCTAATGGCATGGAAATTGGGAGTGTTAGGGGCACTCTTATTTTAATGTGATCATACTATGCTATATACTATGCATTGCTTTTTAAAATAAAGACTGGCCAACATGAAACTTGGGCTTACCTTGTATTGCGGTATAAACCTTTGTTCCCCCCAAAGGGCGTTTCCCCTTTTTCCCCTTGCCCTTCAAATTGAATTGGGCCATGAGGCTGTTGGTGAAGAGCCTAAAGAAAAATACCTTTAAATAAATTAATGAGAAGGATATATGTAGGAATAACATTACAAATGCAATAAATTCTTTTCACTAGTTGATCAGTGTCCCCTAGGGTGGTCCTCCTTGTATCCCTCTAATCTCCTTCTCAAGCACAGCTGGTCTACAGTTGAGCTCATAAGTTGCTCATGATGCCTTAAGCAAAAAAACAGGACAAATCCAACCTTTAAAGCCTCTATGTGTAGGATTTATCTTCTATTTATCTTCGTCTTTTATCAAAAATATATTTTTTATTTTAAAAATATAATGTAAAACGATGGTAATTACCTCCATGAATAAATTGTAGTGTTCCGGTAAACTTGGTAATTGGCTGGGGACCAAAGAAGAATATCCATTTTGCGCCGCCATTTTCAAAAGTACGGGTTCTTGTAGGGGAGAGCAGTATCGTATATTCAGCTCCGCCTTTCGCGTTTCCGCTCAGAGACTGAGTAGCAGAAACTAAGATAAGAGTGAGTGAGCGAGCGTTCGGCCTCCGTAGCAAGAAATTAGGATTGTGGGAAGGGCAGGGCGAATACATTTTATTCAAACGTATGCAGTATACCACTTCGCCGATAGATGGGGAATTCTGATACGATCCTACACATAGAGGCTTTAAGGACCCCAATTTTCATTTAGAATGAATACTGTATAGTAAATAAATAAATGTTCTTCCTTAAAATACAGGGGGCATAAGTACACAACCCCTATGTTAAATTCCCATAGAGGCAGATTTGTATATTTAAAAGGTCAATTATGTTATGGATCCAAGATGCTAATCATCCTGATAAAGGTCCCTTGGCCTTTGGAATTTAAATGGCCCCACATCTTCACATATCCTTAAACATACCTATAGATTGACATGGTTTTATTTCATTTAGCCTAAAAGCTGGTTTGATTTGCATTGAAAGAGATTAGGAACAACACACAGGTGTGACAAGTGTGGTAAGAATTTTACCAAGTTGATGAAAAAAAAAAATCACCAGTCACCAGATGATTCGATGGATGAAAAGCAATCACAAGGAACTTTATTATCACGAGCAGAGACCAAAATGTCTGCCTGGGCATTGTTGGTCAAAACCTTTTATACTCGATTAACATGACACAAATAACATTTCCTTAAAAGGCAATGCTCTTCTCTACTTGATCAATAATACAGAAGTTTTCTCCCTGTCCATGTAGGCACAGCTGCAACTTGGCCTTCTAAACCCAAATAGGCCAAAACGGCCTTGTGATTTCATGCCACCCTTGAGGACTCTCCGGCGCCGAGAGTCAAAGAGGGTAAACTCTGTACATTCCACCCTTTTGGCCTTAATAATCCCTTCCCATCGGATGTTACTAGTTATAATGTTGCAACATCTAAACATAATACACTAAAGGCCACCACACACTACAAGAGAATCGTAACAATTTTTGTCCCGATCGAGAGTCGGCAGTGGCGTTGCCATGGTAGCTTAGTCGGGGCCGAGAGTCGGAGTCGATCGGCCCGACTCACTGAGTGTTCTTAGATCATAGCCGTTCCAAAAGTCCCCGATCGTACAATCAGGAGTATCAAACATGTTTGATAATTCATTTATAAAAATAAATGCCATACTGAGAAATCTCTAATGGCCTGGTCAGACTAAATGCCATACTGGGAAATCTCTAACACTGATACGGGGCAGTGACGTCATTGCCTCATAGAACTTCATTCAAGTCTATGTAGCGATAAGAATCTCTTTCCTGTACTGTCTAAATAACTTCTTTTGTCACAAATGGGTCAATAGAATATTCTTTGAAAATTATGCGCCAACTTTTGATAGGTCTTAGCATTTTGGGAGTTTCCCAATGCAGCAGAACGCAGTTAAAATACTTCTTCATCTTCTTCAGTACTTAATCATCATCATCATAATTACAGTCAATAAGTAATTATGTTAAGGGCAACACATTCATACTCATTATATTAGGTAAAGGTTTAAGATAGGGGTTATGTTTTCAGTGGTTGAAAGAGGATGGTGCTGGGCATCATACAAAAAAGAAAACAAACAATCCATCTCTGCAATCCTTTGAATTTACGCCTACTTTCATACTGTAGGCCATTCCCATCTCTCTACACTATCACTTCACCTCATTCTTCACCCTCTCTCTTTTTAATGCACAATAGACAGACAACATCCACATTTCACCACATTTGTAACCTTCTAAAAAAGTATGTGACAATAAAACCCTTGAATCCTTGAAGACCGATACTGAAAGACTACAGTACCCACGAGCCACGGCAGTGCCCCATCATATGCATCCACTGAGTCTCAACCAATCGCATCAGGGAAGCAATGCAAACTGTCACACGCAACTGGACCTCGTTCAAGTGAGGGCATACTATAGTCTATTCCAAGTGTTAATCACACGCCCTTGTAGCCTGAGGCAAATGTTTTGTAGGCTTCCCCTTGCCACCCCTCCCCCACACCATCAAGCTCAAACCTGGAGCCTGGAGAAAAACAACAAACTGGGATGGATCGAACGTTGGGCTACCTTGTGTTTACTCTGCAACCACCTATAGACTATGGTTACCATCAGCTGTTAGCCTACTGAACTGAGAGCATCCAGTGTAGATGTCGTTAGCATCTGCACACGCCAAGGCCGTAAATGGCCGTCCGCTGTGGCTTCTAGTAGCTTTACTAAACCGCTGCAACACACCTCAGATTCAATGAAGAGAGACAGAGGTTGGGGTATGTGTGCGGAGGAGTAACGCATCAGGCTTATAATCGTGCAGCTTTTATAAAATATCATTTCAAAATTGGCCTTTCAAAAGGGCACTTTTTTGGACAGAAGGCAGAGGGGCAAGTGCTTTAGCACCACCTCGTCACTATCTGTGCACGCCACTGGCAACAGGGAAGCAATGCTAACTGTTGCTTGCAACTCGACCTCGCTCAAAATCAGATGAGTGGTGGTCTATTCCAAGTGTTAATCACACCCCTTTCAGAGTAGCCTGAAACTTTGGAGGCACTATTAGTAGTTTGTGGTCTTGGCTGGGATGCTGCTTATAACATGGACAGACCCTTATAATGTTGGAAAACTTGACAAAATATTTGTAAAAGTTCCTCAGAACTCAGAACAGAGCTTTCTCTATGTGCAGCATACACCCCTGCACGCACTAGCAATGGCCATCTGCACAAATTCTTGTCACAAGCTTTTGCACATGCACGTGGAGCGGGACAACCAAACTTGACTATATTAAATGATATATCAAGCCTTAATTACACAAACACATAGGCTAC
>JAGFZM010005966.1:0-20845 GCA_017657215.1 Limnothrissa miodon
GGCTCAAAGTATAAAAAAAACGAACTAACCCTTTAAGGATATGACGTCGCCCCTGAAGTGAGACACAGAAAACAGAAATACTGCAAAATAATAATAATGCAACTAAACGAGACAAACCACATTTAGTCTCGTTTTTATTCAACAAAATTGCATTATACATTAAATTATCGTTATCCTCACAAGGCCAGCATTTACGTTGCGTCTCGTCTCGTTTTCCTCACGTGATAAAGGTTCATTGACGACAATATTTAGTCATAATTTTCGTTGACGAAAGCAACACTACCCAGAACTGAGTACCGCTGTTAACATGATTAGCATTGTTAGCATAGTTAACATATTAGCATCATTAGTATATATGCTAATTATTATCAGCTATGTCCATATAGTACTACTGTTAGCATAATTAACATTTTTAACATGTTAGTATAGTTAAAATATATACTTATTAAAGGGTGTGTTGCAAGGTTAAATGAGTAGTGACTTTCTTGTTGGTAGTAAATATTTAAACAGTTATCCATTGTTTTTAATGATGGGTATCGCAAAACTGTATATATGAAGAGTTCAGATGCAAAAGCCTCTAAATCCATTTTCAGAAATATTCAAAAAGGAGGTTTTAATAATATTTTGTAATATATAGTAATCAGTATAAAACAGCAATTTATTTTTATTCTTTATTCAATTCTTTTTATCATGTAAAAACAAATCAGATTGGATTTGGACTGAATAGAAAAAATATATTTCTGTAAATTAATTGAAATGGCTTTTAGAGGCTTTTGCATCTGAACTCTTCATATTTTATGAAAAAGTGGGTGTTTTTAACTGCAATTTGACAATCAATGACAATCAATCACGAAAAGTAGTTAACAATATCACGCTGATAATACATTTTGAAGACATTGCCAGCCTCTGCGGGGTCAACGTTTGCAATGCATAAGCATACTGTACAGTCTCAGGACTCGGGCAAGATTTTACTGCTAGGCTACCATCAAAACATAGAAGTACTTAGTTACCAAAATGTATGAAAATTACATTGTGAAAACATTGTCAATTGAGCGGTAGTTCCAAAGTAGCGTGAAAAGAAGCTACCACAGACGGGTAATTGTTTCTTTTAAAATAAGAGAATATAAACACATGTACCTAATAACAACAGGATTCATAAATGTCTCACGGCTTTGTGGGTACTTCCCAAGTAGCTAAACAGAAAGATGACTGCCACGGTTTAGCCTACATCAATGCCGTAGTTAGCTGGTCTACCAGATCATACCAAACCACAACATCATACCAAACAGTAAATGATAAAACGATAATGGTGTCTAAAGCATCTCATTAAATACAAACACTCCACTTGCACACAACTCTTTGTAAAATGAATAACTTTGTAATAACAATAGTTATTCAACTATTTAGGTGGAGCTCATTGTAGGCTACTTCAATTTACCACAGGCTACTGTAGACTGGTTCATTTCAGAGAAAATATCTTCACTAGTCAGTAGTGGACGTAGCCTACACTGAACAAATAAATCAGCTTCCATATAACTAATGGCAAGTGGAATATTTAACCCATTACACCAGTTTACTCCGCAGACAATAACATTTGCAACAACTGGGTAAGAAGTGAACATTTTGGAGCTAGTAGGCTACCTTCAATGCTTGTCACAACTCTCCACTCGTTCTCATCTGTCCATGCATTTAACTGGCTTTGACGGCCACCAATTCTTGCCAATTCCTCATTTAGACGTTCATGTCGGACTGTTTAAAAGTTGTATGGCTGTGGGCCATCACATGAGATGTTGGACGTTCTTGAAACCTCTTCCCCATCCCAGTTGCTTGCCACTGTTTTAGTGCCATCTTCCTCCAAGTATACCCAACGTTATGTCATCACCAAATTCGAATGAAAAACTCCGGTATCACCAAAAACGTTTAAAAAATGAACTTTTCAACTAATTTTCATTTCAAAATTTAAATACATAAATTGAGTGCTTTATGTACCTATTTATCCACAGTAGAGGTCAACCTTGAAGTAGCACTTTAACATCAGTTAAAGAGGGGCTAAGCAACGTTCTGTTTTTTCCTCTCACAAGCTCCCTCTAAAGACCGCTGTATTGCATTGTATTGCACTGCATTCTATTGGAGGCGGTCCGCGCTGCTGAACATTGCAAGTGCTGTATCTACCGCTATAGGCCACGGTGACGCATTCTACACAGTTTGTTCGCCGTGTAATGACTAATTTTAGCATCCTAAACAGTATGAAACGGATTAATTAAATGAAAAATGTTGCATAGTGGACCTTTAAGACCACTGAGTACCACTGTTAACATGATTAACATTCTTAGCATTGTTAGCATAATTAGCATACATACTAATTAATTTCAGCTAAATCCACTACCACTGTTAGCAAGATTAGCATAGTTAACATATTTAGTATATATGCTAATTAACATCAGCTAAGTCCACTGAGTATTACTGTTAGCATGATTAATATTGTTAGCATAGTTAGCATAATTATCATTAGGTAAGTCAACTGACTAGTACTATTAGCATAGTTAGTATACTTAGTATATCTGCTAATTAGTATTAGCTAAGTTCAGCTAAATCCTATTGGTTTCTATCATTGTTGGCATTATTGACATTGGCCGCGTTTCCCAGATTAGTTAAGAAGCTCTTAACGCTAAGATCTTCTTTGGAGTGCTCTTAAGAACGCTGTGAACGAAGAATGCGTTTCCCAGAGTCGCTCTTAGCTTAAGAAGATCTTTCACTAAGAAGGAAACGTAAGATTGAGCTGACCCACTCTTAACAGCCTTCTTAGCGATCAAATGCTCACTGAGCATAACCTGCCACTAGGGGCGTGTACATTTCTAGGCTTTAGTCAACCTGGTTTCACGGCTTTTCGTGATACTGTCACGAAAATAGATTCTATTGAAACGTGATACCATCACGATTTTTTCGAGCATGGACCACGTTTCCCTTATATGTATTCTTTAGTGATCAAGCTGCGTCAGGGAAATGTATATCTAATGTTCAATGTTGAAATGCGATCTGTGGACCACTGGTGCAAGAAACATAGGATAATAGTAGAGAATTTTTTTTTTGCTTTGAATTTCACGTTTATGTGTTTATACATACATAATAACACATAAAAACCCATCAACATCCCTGTGGCATTTCACAGCTACCCTGAATTACACTCATTTAAATGCAGAATGATCCACACAACACATGGTTGAAAAGGAAACCAACGTTTATTGAAAGCATAACGGTGAAGAACCGTGCATAGCAGGCCATAGAGAACATGTCACCCTCCAGTCCATGCGGCCTGCGTGACTGGGTGAGTGTGCGAAAGAGCACTGAGCAGGATGACCCTCACTCACGATGAAGAAAAAGTCCTGTCGGTGCCTGCTTACAGTAGCTCTTTGCGACTTCCATTCTCACATGTGTGTGCCAATATTTACGGGGGTATATGCGCTAATGGGGTTGATTTCTACTTGGATACACATGATGGCACACACACACGTTATCAAAATTAACTTAATGACATCCGCGTGCAAACACGCTACTTATGGTTTTCTTTTTATTCTTTTTTTTAGTTTCTTTTTATTTTATTATATATATGGTTATCTCAACACAATGTGAAACTAATTCACAAACTCAGTACTCATCATGGATATCGCCCCTGAGCTTAATTGCACCTGTGTGGTGGGACCACGGTGCGCCGTGAGTGACTTATGCGCTGAGAAAGGGGTGGGTAATCGATTTGCCAGGCATCGATTGACTCTGTTTCAGCACCACCGTGGTGAACAGCTCTCGTTAAGAGCTTCTTAAGAACCTTCTTTCGCTTGATCTTAAGATTCTCCTAAGAAGGCAGTTAAGAACGCATCTGGGAAACACCCGTATCTTAACGCTCCTTCTTAGCGATTCCTTCTTTGGAGCCTTCTTAAGTCCTTAAGAAAGATCGAATCTGGGAAACGCGGCCATTATTAACATTTCAAGTATAATGCTATTTTAATCTATTTTAATCATTTAAACTGTTTTAAAGACCCACTCCAGTCATTTTTGACACTGTATTTACGATATAGTTCGTTATAAAGTTGCACTAATCAGTTTTTTTCATATATGGTCTAAATCAGGGGTCTTCAACCGGGGGTCCGCGACAGGGGGTCCGCAAAAAAATTTCGTCTGTAGCATTTTTTTCTCTTCCAAAAAAAAAATAAATTTGAAATTTGTCATAGTTAACATAATATTCAAAAGAAAATCGCTTCATATTCGTTTTTAAACAACACATTGTAGGCTACCCATGAATCATGCATGTGATCATGTGATCCCTCTGTAACAGTTTGCTACCTGAAGAACAAATACAGGTCACGACTTCAGCCTGAGCTTCCCCGCAAATTCCATCAGTCCTAGAATAGAGAAGCTCTGTTCCACTCACCAGGCTCTGTGCTCTCACTAGGACCTGGTAGCTTACATGCTTAATTATCATTAAGTCTTTGTCCCACTAAAATGATATGACTTTTTTCTAATGATTGCCGTGCGCTATCTTTTTTTATTTGAGTTGGATCATCGCGATTAAAGAACACTTTTCCCCCCGTGCGCTTAGTTAAATAGCTTCCTATTCAGCAAACTCGTTCTTTTCATTCCAGAAGAGAAATTATGTTTAATTTGTTTGTTCAATGTCGGGACTGATAGACCCTGAACTTTGCAGGGTATTTGTTTTGTGTGATGTTCTGCTTTGTTTTTTTTTAATGAGAGTCTGCGGTCTTTGCAAATTCATTCATCCAGCGTTCTCCGCGATTTCATACCATCACAATAAAACGATAACGATAATCTCATGTGTTTATGTTTCCTTCCGTAAGACAAAGTTATATTTACACAAGAGGAAGAGGTTGTCTGTAGCCTATCAGCTAATGAAGCTTTGCCTGAATTTAGCTGAATATATCCAGCTTAGTTAACCCTTGTGACATTCATTCTATTATAGGGCGAATTTATGCAACACTATGTAAATGCATATCAGAAACGAGTTGTATAAAGTAGTTAGCCCCCTGTTAATAACAACGCCTATTTAAAATGTGTGCGTTCGTGTGTGTGTGCGCGCGCGTGCATGTGCACTCATGACCAGAATCTTTGCTCATGACTGACGGTCCAAATGACGGCAGGATTTGAAGTGGGCCAGGTGTGGGGGTCCGTGCTCAGTCTCTCTCACAGCCTAAGGGTCCTTGAGCTGATAAAGGTTGAAGACCCCTGGTCTAAATAATAACCATACAGATCCCTCCACACCGATTCCTGAAAATGAGATTTCCTCGGAACTAAAACTGTGGTTCCAGATAAGTATTCTAGAATCCCATCCAAGATCGTTTATCTATGAGTCTATGACGCATCAGCTCTCCCGTTTGATAGCTTCACAGCCTAAAAGCTGGCCCCACACTACACGACTTTATAATCTTATAAGATTTTTAAAATCGGGAGTTAACCACACACTAAAAGAGAATCTTAGCCGATGTTTTCCTTTCCCCAATCGGTTAAGAATAGCAAATTCACTGACATCGGTATCCTTGGCTAAGTAGCAGTAGGCTACTGAATGTGGACAAGGCTATGGATATTTTAAAAAAATCCATTACACGTCTTATCCTCAGAAATTAGAAGTCGCATGCTTCCAGTTTTTTCTTTTTCATTTCTTTTCTGACCACAACAGTGGGTTTAGTTGATAAGAAGTTTAGTTTAGTGGGTTTACTCTACTAAACCCTAGGGTTTAGTTGATAAGCATTGCTGCCGATGACTTGAATTTTGACAACGAGAATGTTTGCTCAGATATGCTCAAACAGCGCTAACAACATTTTTGAGCACAATCAATCGTGAGAAGAACATATTTCCTAGTAGGCCTATGGCATTTATTTTTATGACAGTCTGAATGTGAGAATAAAACCAAACAAATTAAGTAATTGAAATTATTATTTTTTTTAATCCAGGGTCAAACGAACCTGCCATATTAAATGTAGGCCTACTTAACCCTTTAGACCCCAGAAAAATTCTAGAATGTTGCTGCTGATCCCTGAGAATTTTAAGATTAGAAGACAGTATTTAACTTATCTCATTTAATTAAGAATAACTCAAAATGAGTTGTAATTGGTCAATTACAAGTTTATTTCATTTAAAAAATCAGAAATAGATCTTTTCAATTATATGAAATGTAACGGTTTTTATAAGAGGCTTATTACTCAGCTGGATTCCAAAGAAAAGAAAAGAATGGATACAGTGTTGTATATGTAAATGGTATATATTAAATATGTTAATAATACTATTATGAAGCTATATTATACTATTGTATTATTAGAAAACTATAACAACTCTAATTATTATATTATTTAAAAATCTTGAACAGAATCTGGTACAACAGCAGACTACAGCATCCCATGAAACTCATGAAAACATGGTCCCGTTTTACACAATGGGACAACACATGTGGAGCACCCAAATGATGTCTCAACACATCTTCTACTCGGAGCTCTCCTGCCTCCTCTTTTACAACTCACACAGCCTCTTTTGCGTCCTGAAAAACGCACAAGGTCATGCCCAGTCTTTAAGCTGCGAGAAACAATTCTCTCCACTGTGCCAGATGCAAGGCCCACAGTAGGCACTAAACCCATCACAGAGCTCATGTATGAGCAGCAGCTTAAAGGCCTTGAGAGACCAGGACTTTCTGTTTCTTGCCAGTGGCATTTGTTGCAGCACCCACACAGTATATGCATTGACAATTGCAATGTTCAACATGCCCCAAAACACATATTTCATACACTTCCTGCCAGTACGCCCAACATTATAATAGCTTCGCATCTGATCCATGTGATCCACTCCCCCCATTTTACTGTTTACAAGATGACATTTGGAACACTAATGGTGTCATCTGGCTGAAATTTGGTCCGGGGCTTCCCTGTGTCTTCAGCTGAATTGTTTGTGGAGACCATAAAACATCCTTTTTGTCACGCCAGCGACAAACCATTATTTCTCCATTACTAACTTTCCTGCTTTCACCAACCATAAGCCTGTCATTTAATATTCTTGTTGGGAAACCCCTCATCATTTTTCGAATGGTGCCACAGTAGTATGTGTTGTGCTGTAGAAGATCCTTGACCAAAGGAAAAGATGAAAAAAAATTGTCAGTATACACATGATAGTTGCTCCCCAGGTAGCCCCTCATAAGCTCCATAACAACCCTGTGTGCAAGGCCCCGAACAACCTGCTTCATCACCATCTTTCCCTGTGTACACATGAAAAGCTAAACAGTAGCCTGTTAAAGCATCACACAAACACCAAATTTTTATACCCCATTTTACAGGTTTTTTTGGCATGTACTGTTTCCAGCTTAGCCGTCCATCAAATTTGATCATGGCCTCGTCAACTGAAAGAGATGACCAGGGAGACAACAACTTTGGAAAGTTTTCCTGCAATACCTGGATAAAGGGCCTGACCTTGTGCAACTTATCATTCAGATTTTGGTCATCATTGTCTCTACACTGCATGAAACGACAAAGCTGTTCAAATCTGTTCCTGGACATTCGGTTTGCTATGTAGGGAACACGTAGACATTCATCTGTGCTCCAGAAATCGGTTATGGAAGGTAAATCATGAATACCCATTAGGATATTAAACCCCACAAAGGCCCTTATCTCCTCCTCAAAAGTCTCATACCAGGTAGAAGGAGGATTGTTCAGACCAGCATAGGTGTTTGTGTGCATCGCTAAATCACTGAAAAAAAAACACCTATCAGCTGCAGAAATAATTCTAGCTGAACATTGCAAGTGCTGTATCTACCGCTATTGGCCACGGTGGCGCATTCTACACCGTTCGTTCGCCGTGTAATGACTAATTTTAGCATCCTAAACAATATGAAACGGGCTAACTAAGGAAACTAAGTACTTCTACGTTTTGATGGTAGCCTAGCTGTAGAATCTTAGCCGAGTCCTGAGACTGTACAGTATGCTTTGCAAACGTTGACCCTGCAGAGGCTGGCAATGTCTTCAAAATTTGATATCAGCGTGATATTGATAAGTACTTTTCGTGATTGATTGTCATAAACACTGCTATATGTGGATAGATATGTAGATGTATAGATATCTACCTATTGTCTGTGCTATATTACTGTGAAACTTCCTGTGTCACTTGTTTCAAACTCATTAGTTTCAATGGTTGCGGTGGCCAGCTTTGGTCGATCTATACCCAACTTGACGCAATGGAACGTTGGTAGGAAATTAGAATCATCAGAAATTGCAGTTAAAAAACACCCACTTGTCATAAAATATACAGTTTTGTGATACCCATCATCATTAAAAACAATGGATAACTATTTAAATGTTTATTACCAACAAGAAAGTAGCGCAAACTCACTACTCATTGAACCTTACAACACGGCCTTTAAATCAATGGGACAAATTCTGACAGTTTAAGCTATAGTTTAAATGGTATAAAGTTTAAAAAGTCAAAAAATACATAGCACAAGTTTCCTAAAGTAAGACCTATGTAACACATCTTGAATGAAGTTACTACATTAAGCGGTTCGAGTCTCATGAAAATTGACAAAATGTGAGATTTAATAAGGTCTACTTATGTTTAAATATGTACATAACTGGCTATATACTCCAATAGTACATAATTTAATGTATTTTTTATTGATTTATATTTGCTCCCATTATGCAGACTCTTTGCATGCCAGAAGTATGTTTGTGTTTGTGTGTGTAACTGAAATTAGTAGAATAGAATGTGATAGCGATTATTGTTATTATTTTTTAGGTTATAGTTTGATGAGTTTAATGTGAAATAATTCATCTGTATGTGGTGTGTATGTGTGTTTCTTGCAGAGGTGGTGAGGGCAATGACATTTGTAATAAATCAGGGAAAAGCGATGTACTGGGGAACATCCCGATGGAGTGCCATTGAAATAATGGTGAGATTTTCTCTTTCTTTCTCTTTTTTTTTTGAGTGGCTCACTTCTTTTGAATCACTTCTGTTTCCTTTTTCCCCAAACTCACTGCTCTCCTCTCTGTTAGGTTTTCTTTGCTGCCTTCACCATACAGTACCTCAATCATTTATATCCACCCAATCTTGAACTCTCTCTCTCTCTTTGTCTCTGCAGGAGGCCTACTCTGTGGCGAGGCAGTTTAATCTCATCCCGCCAGTGTGCGAGCAGGCAGAGTATCACTATTTCCAGAGGGACAAAGTCGAAGTGCAGCTCCCCGAACTATACCATAAGATAGGTACAGTTGCACATACACAGTAAAGTTTTCACAGATGCACAGACATGAACTTCTTCAGAGTGAATCAAAATTTATGACAAGTAATGTGATATGATGCAGTGTCTTTTAATTGACAAGAAACTAGTTAAAATAGTGGTTATTTATGGTATAATTTGGAAAGAAATTCTTCAAATGAAAATCTGAATGCTTTAAAGGTGCAATTCTCTGTTAAATGTGTAAGTCTGTTTATGCAATTTCATTTACACACTTTTGTACTGCGCATATTCTCTGTAGAGCCCTGCCCAGAGATGTGTAGTAAGTTAAGTCTCTACATATACTGGATATACTGGATATACAGAGGAATCGAAATTACGTTTCTAGCTATCCTACAGTGATGCACCGTGGCGCCGCCTGCTATGAGCAATTTGGGGTTCAGTGTCTTGCTCAAGGACACTTCGATGGGGTCAGGTAGAGTGGGGCTCAAACATGCAACCTTGCAGTCACCGGCTCCTCTACCATCTGCGCCACCACCGCCTAGTAATGAAGTAGAACAACTTAAGTACTGTACTTAAGTACTAAAATGCAGTATCTGTACTTTATTGGAGTACTATTTTTTTCTCCTACTTCCACTTTTACTGCACTACACATTTTTGATGAATTCAATACTTTTACTCTGATATATTTTTCATGTGATGAATCGTTAGTCGTTACTACTGTATAATATGTTACAAATCATACCAAACCCATATCAATGCCAGAGCAAAAGATGGCTGTCATGACTATGTTAACGTTAGGTTAGGTAGGACCGTTAAGTGGTTAATTAATGTGGTCTTTTATTTCCTTGTACTGCTACCAAAGAAATTGGACCCTAAATATTAAATATTTCAAATAATATAAACATGATATTGAAGCTTTTGCCTGCTTTCTTTAATATACAACCAACTGGTACCCGCAGCTACATACACCTCCTTTGAATACCATGCCACTCTGGTGACAGCACCTGTCAAATTCTACCTGGTTGTCATGTATCGCCCTCCTGGGCAACTAGGAGACTTCTTAGACGAGTTTGACACACTGCTCTCATCCATTCCAGAGCATGACTGCCCCTTGCTTGTCCTTGGCGATATGAATCTACACCTGGACAACCCAGGCTCTTCTGACTTCCATTCACTCATCCATTCCTTTGATCTACAACTGGTTCATAGTCCCCCAACTCACAAAACAGGCAAGGAACTGGATCTTGTACTCGTTCGCAACTGCTCTATGGAGTCCCTGACGATTACACCTCTACACCTCTCCGACCACTACTTCATTCAGTTCAGCTTACGCCTCCCTGTAGTATCTCAGACCGTCTCTCCTCTGGTATCTTTCCGCCGCAATCTCCGCAATCTCTCTCCCTCTCACTTCGCTTCTCTTGCTGCCTCTGCTCTTCCACCAGCATGTACATTCTCCTCACTTGAGGTTAATGATGCCACTGAGTCTCTGTGCTCTACCCTGAGGATGTGTCTTGATAGGCTATGTCCCCTATCCACCAAACCGGCTCGGCCCTCCCAACCACATCCTTGGCTTGATGATTCCATCCGTCAACAGCGTACAAACCTCAGAGCTGCTGAAAGGCAATGGCGCAAATCAAAAAATCTTTCTGACTTAAACAGGTTCCAGGCACTGCTCTCTTCCTTCTCATCCGATGTCACTGCTTCAAAGAAGGCTTTCTATAATGACAAAATTCAAAACACCACAGAAACCAGGAGACTATTCTCAACCTTCAAAACTTTACTCAACCCCCCACAACCACCTCCTGCTACCAATCTGACAGCAGATACTTTTGCTTCTTTCTTCAACGACAAAGTAGCTGGCATCAATAGGCAGTTTTCTGAACCAACTGCAAAGGCTACAACTGGACCATATACTAGCGGCAGCACCTCCGATTGCAATAGTCCTGCTGCGACATTTGCTTCATTCAAACCCCTCACCAAAATAGATGTCTCTAAACTTCTCACTTGCAGCCGTCCTACAACGTGCCCTCTGGACCCGATTCCAACCAACCTTTTGCAATCCATAGCTCCAACTCACATATGGTACAATATGGTATTTTATTTTTTGTATTTTAATTGAACAATTTGAAGAACAGACAGTGGCGTAATACCATATTGACATTTTAAGGATTACATCTTTAGAACAGGAAACCAAGTCAGACGAGAATTATAAAAAACAGGAACATGCATGAAAGTCACAAGGCACTTCATTTAGTTATTTGTGAAAGACAAAATCTAACTGCACGAGTGCAGTAATAAAGATTGACCACCACAGCCCAGATAGCAAAATCTTTCTGGCCTTTATGCGACCCGAATACTGCTTTAAATTTCAACATATATGCCGCATGGAATGAAGGGCCAAGGCAATTTTGCCAAATTCGTGCAAATGTATGCCAGATCATTTCCAAAAAGGGATGTCAAAGCATTACCACAGGTTAACCAAAATTCCTCAAACCGGTCAATATTCACGCCATAACTAAGCCAGGAGGTACCCATACATACAAGCCATAACTTTCCAGGTGAAAAAAAAGCATTGGACTTCAGAATACTTTTGGCATATCTTTAGTTGAGCGATGGCAAAAAAGGTACATGCCAATAGATTTTGTGTACATTAGTGTGATTAAAAAGGAAACAGAAACATTGCATTTTTTCAACGTTTTCAGGATTTTATTCCTATACAACCAAAAGACACTTAACAGGTTTAAAAAACAACAAAAAAGTAGTGGGTGTTATTGCTAGCGGTGGCGATGTAGACATGAAAGAACAGCCTACAGTTGGCTACACAGCCACGGTATGAACACAGCAAATCTTAATTGACTATTACAATTACAATAGAATAACTTTTTACAAGTTATGGTAGGCTGCAGGCCAGAGGTGGACAATTCCAAGTTCAGAAAGTAAAAACCCTGCCATGTTTTCCTTTTAACACAGATGATGGTAATGAACGTTCAAGACAGGTACATCAACTTCTCACTGAACTCACCTGTGTTAGAAGGAAAACATGGCAGGGTTTTTACTTTATGAACCTGGAATTGTCCACCTCTGTGCAGGACAAAACTAAAATAAATGAATAATAAAAAAAGAATAAATGCTCACCTATTAAATCACTTACTTAGCGCAAGTGAGTGATAAGTCTTTGTTTCACATATCAAACAAAAAAATACAATGCTCAGTCTTTAGGGTGTGGTTGTGTATTGCCCAGTGTGTGTGTGTGTGTGTGTGCGTGTGTGTGTGTGTGTGTGTGCGTGTGCAACAGTCCACAGGTCTCTCCAGTGTGAAATTATTTAAGAGACAATCAAATGTAAACATTCATTATTAAACACTCCAGCATGAAAAGGCTTCATTTCACATTACACCAGTCCTTCTCATATAGGTGCTATGCTGGAGGGGCGTGTGTGACCCCAGGGCAGAGGTGTAGCTAGCAATTTTGGGCCCCCTGAAAGAAAATCTTTTTGGGCCCCATGCTTCTCCCAAAACCATACCAACACACGTGCACTACTAATGGAGTTTCCTATTAGCCTATTATTAGTTTAGTATGTAATTAATTATTGATCACAACAGTTTTGTTTTGTATGTAAAGGCTCCCTGATGAGACCTTTCAGAGAGACACTACAAAATATATATATACCACATGATTACCCAACAAATTGTATTTCTTAAGGCACTATTATAGCCTGTCATTCTTCTTATTATTCGTATTATTACTACTGAACACTAGATGTCAGTATTAAGTGAACATCTAACTGGGAGTAGCTAGAAAATGTAGCATCTACTGTTTATTGATGTACAAATTACACTGCAAGAAACATGCAACTTTTAAACAAGCTCTGGTATTAGCTCTATGTAGTCTGCCCTAAAAAGTCAAAGAACTTTTAAACAGGCTGGTATTAGCTCTGTGTATTCTGCCCTACAAAGCCAAAGAACCTTTCGGCCAGTTTGCCATGAAGACCCGTCCAGTTCATTCTTTTAGCCAGGTTGTGCTTCATAGTTGCATCTCTCCATACGCCATCTTTCAACAAGATTCCACCAGCAAGGCCCAGTGTTATTACCTGACAAACATCACAAGTACACATACATTGTTCACTGGTCAACAGATATTTCTGTCTTTACATTTCTTGGTGGAGAAATAGCAGTTTAAATGTCAAGGTACTGTAGGCCAACTGGCAGCATTTTTAAGCAGAACTAGTATGAAAGATATGACACTTCATTTCAGAGTTTTCCAGTCTTTGTGTTTCTTTAAACGTCTGTATATAAATTCACATAATCACAACAAATACTAAGAACAAACAAAGTGCATTACTGCTGTATATATTCTGATATTGCTTGGTGTCTTAATATGTTGCTGATTGGATCATACACGGCCACAGAACAAAGAGGAATGACTGAAGAACTAATAATATCTAGTGCCATTCCCCTCCCATAACCAAAACACAAAATGACATTCTAATGTCATCCTTACCAAGTCTCTCTTTTTCTCTGGATTGGTATGGAGATCACGGTCCAGATCCAAAAGACTGGAAGCTTCTCTCACTGGCAAGAAACTCCTGTCCAATGATGTGGGAGTTGCAGGATTCCGAGTAGACTGCGCAGCATGTCACTGATGGGTGACTGGGTCACTGATTTTGCAGCATAAAACACTAACTTACATAGCAAAAGAGAATGAAATTACTTCTTACGTCCAAACATATTCTCACATTCTTCTAGGTCCTCCAGGAAGTGAAGTGTTACTTGGTGTAGTATTATAAAATAAATCATGATATGGCATGGAGACTGTTGACTCAGCTTTTACTGAAGATGGTCAGGAACACATTACATACATAAGAACAAGTATTGTTATGTCTCTCAGGGCTGGCTTATTCCGCATAGCATGCTATCATTCCTTAAAGTGCCCATAGAATGTCAAACCACATTTGTTATTGTTGAATTTAGGTAGCTTACGGTATCCAATGGACCATAGCAAAACTTCCACCGCCGTCTTCCACCTCGTTCTACATGTAAATTTTGAGCTAGAAATGGCCGGGCTGAAACAGGCCAATCTTGACATCGGCAGCCCTAAGATACACCTCCTATATTTGCATGGTCCAGCTAAAGAAGATCCAAAGATCGTTTGGAAACTTCTCTGGTCCAATCCCCTGTTGCTTCATGAATTTGCCAGAGGAGGCGGGAATTACAAATATTTTCATTCTAAGCCTTCTAAATGAGCCTGTAAACAACGCGCTAGCAGTGGTCCTGGGTCACTTTCAGCCACACAAATTTGCATATGCTATTATTGAGGCTCAAAGGACAATTTATGATGGTCAAACAATGTGTTCTATGGACTCTTTAATACATATCACAACATCCCCCGTTTAAGTTTTACATCCATAAGGATAAAAGAAATACACTTCCATTACAGATAGACAAAACTAAAAAATAAATTACATTCATTCTTTCAAACCCTTAGTATTATCCATTATGCCAAAGCACATTCATTTTGAGTACCCTTTTTTCCCAATTATTCCAACACATTTATAACCCAAACATGTAGTTCTCCTAGTTTTAGTAGGTAACCTTCCTCCCCCCAAACACTCCTGTGGTAAACATTTCTTCTATAACATTCTCATACATGGCAGAGGATACACTTTCTTTGTTTGTTTGTGCTTATCTCAACAATCAACAAAAAGCAGTAGACTTCTCTGTCTACATCTCTAATTAAACATAGTTCTTGTATAGAGCTGGTTTTACAACAGCCCTACCAAATCTTATACGCACTAGCAGAGGGCTTTTGGGGTCTGGTGCTTTGGGTTCAGCATCGCAGGTTGATTAAAATAAAAACATATAATATTTGATGTCAAAAACGACAATTCGACAGATTTCATTACACTATCGCTATCACTTCCTTAATAACCTCTGCGTCAGTAGCCTGTTATTGTGAGAATCCATGCTGCATTGAGGGGCACATTTGTAACTTTTTGCTGCGCTGTAAGTGACCGAACCAGGATCTTGCAGCTCTGTGTATAGCCAGCCGTCAGCGCTTCAATTAAATTAAACTAAACTAAATTCAATTCACTTTTATTTGTATGAATAGATAGATAGATGGATAGATAGATAGATAGATACTTTATTCATCCCCAAGGGGAAATTCAAGGTCCCAGCAGCTTAAAAAATCACTCACAATTACAGTGTACACAGGTTGAACGCAGACCTCCTTCCACTCTTCTTTGTACGTCCTACATTCGCTAACAACTTTTCTTTTCTCGCTTTGGACAGTGACATTTTTGCTTCGCTAGCTAAGAATCTTGAGTGTTTCACACATCCAAACAGAAACAACATCAGGATGTCATGTGAGAATTAGCAACTTTACTAATGCATAGCCAAATCATTAGCTAGTCAGGTTGCTAAGCCTATCTGTTGAATGACGGATGCTGCAGTCATTTTAAATGAATGTAAATTATTATTTTTTTTAAATAAATAGAGTAGCATATAGGCATATGATATGATATGATATAATTAAGTTTTTTTTCAGCATGGTTTGCCTGACGATGATGGCCCGCGATTTAATCCTACTGCGCAATGTGACGTCAGAGTGACGTCTTTTCTATGTCATTTTTGGACGTCCAAATTTGGTCCACTGAAGGGGGGGTTTTGTAACGCCAGGTGACGTCTTTTTTGGACGTCTACTGCACGTCTAATGTTCACGTCCATGGGACCTCAGAGTAGGGGTTATTTATAGTCCAAATGTGGTTGTTTTGTAACGCCAGGTGACATCTTTTTTGGACGTCTATTGCACGTCTAATGTTTACGTCAGTGGGACCTCCAAGAAAGGGCTATTTATAGTCCAAATTTGGTCATTTTAGACTTCTTTTCAACATCAAATTTAGACTAATGTTAGACGTTTTATACTACTTCTATAACTTTCAAGAGGGTGAAGGACATGTGTACCAGTTAATTTCCCTCTAGCTTCGTTTAGCTCAACAGCTAGTTTGAACAGGGAATGCATTACACCTTTGTGTAATCCCCAATTAACACCTGCTGCTGAGGTAATCAAATGGAGTTGTTGGACAATTACCTGTAACAGTATTCCACCTTCTGAAATGGGACTAGATAATTTCCCAAAAAATCCATTTGATTGTCTCAGCAGCAGATAAGAGAAGCATACAAAGTTCCAGTTCAAACTAGCTGCTGAGTCAAAGCTAAAAGAAAATTAACTGGCACAGAAAACATGTACTCCACCCTCTGGAAACATGAGACTAGATATACACATGCACACAAATAAATCACAAATTAATACCCATTTCCATCTTCATTCCAAAACAAATGCAATTGAAGGGCACCAGACATACCTAGCATAATCGTGGAAGCAGAACTATGAATAAAAATACTATTTGTCCACTTTCTCAGTTTTTGACTGAAATAGCTCTTTTCTGCTCTTGGCAGCACTGGTGAGAGACACTTGTCGATTGAAGTATTCTTCTTATAGCCTAGGCTTCTTCTAATTTCAGTTTAGGAAAAGCAGTTTTTCATAATTCACAGGAAAAACAAAAACATGAAATAGTCTGTGAAAACATAAACATTCTTTATTTCTGTGTGCATGGTGTGAGGGGGCTGGCTTATGATGAGGGTGTCGTAAATCCTCCACCTCCACGTCTTTCCGGCGCGTGTTTGAGGTGCTCGGACACGTTTGCCTTGATGCTCTCCTTGGTGGCTGTGGTATCATATTTCATAAGCCCTTCTGCACAAGCAGAAAAAGACAAATGATTATGCAAAGGCAATCTGCAGTCATACAGCCAAGTCCCCACATTTATAAAAAATATGTTTCCTGTGCATCTCTACCATTACTGAATTAATACAAAACCTTAGCTTAGACCCTTAGACCATCATAACTTTCGCCAAAATGCAACCTAGGGTCTTTTGTGTACTCAAGTCAAACTTTCGTTCAGGTCTAATGGCATGGAAATTGGGAGTGTTAGGGGCACTCTTATTTTAATGTGATCATACTATGCTATATACTATGCATTGCTTTTTAAAATAAAGACTGGCCAACATGAAACTTGGGCTTTCCTTGTATTGCGGTATAAACCTTTGTTCCCCCCAAAGGGCGTTTCCCCTTTTTCCCCTTGCCCTTCAAATTGAATTGGGCCATGAGGCTGTTGGTGAAGAGCCTAAAGAAAAATACATTTAAATAAATTAATGAGAAGGATATATGTAGGAATAACATTACAAATGCAATAAATTCTTTACACTAGTTGATCAGTGTCCCCTAGGGTGGTCCTCCTTGTATCCCTCTAATCTCCTTCTCAAGCACAGCTGGTCTACAGTTGAGCTCATAAGTTGCTCATGATGCCTTAAGCAAAAAAACAGGACAAATCCAACCTTTAAAGCCTCTATGTGTAGGATTTATCTTCTATTTATCTTCGTCTTTTATCAAAAATATATTTTTTATTTTAAAAATATAATGTAAAACGATGGTAATTACCTCCATGAATAAATTGTAGTGTTCCGGTAAACTTGGTAATTGGCTGGGGACCAAAGAAGAATATCCATTTTGCGCCGCCATTTTCAAAAGTACGGGTTCTTGTAGGGGAGAGCAGTATCGTATATTCAGCTCCGCCTTTCGCGTTTCCGCTCAGAGACTGAGTAGCAGAAACTAAGATAAGAGTGAGTGAGCGAGCGTTCGGCCTCCGTAGCAAGAAATTAGGATTGTGGGAAGGGCAGGGCGAATACATTTTATTCAAACGTATGCAGTATACCACTTCGCCGATAGATGGGGAATTCTGATACGATCCTACACATAGAGGCTTTAAGGACCCCAATTTTCATTTAGAATGAATACTGTATAGTAAATAAATAAATGTTCTTCCTTAAAATACAGGGGGCATAAGTACACAACCCCTATGTTAAATTCCCATAGAGGCAGATTTGTATATTTAAAAGGTCAATTATGTTATGGATCCAAGATGCTAATCATCCTGATAAAGGTCCCTTGGCCTTTGGAATTTAAATGGCCCCACATCTTCACATATCCTTAAACATACCTATAGATTGACATGGTTTTATTTCATTTAGCCTAAAAGCTGGTTTGATTTGCATTGAAAGAGATTAGGAACAACACACAGGTGTGACAAGTGTGGTAAGAATTTTACCAAGTTGATGAAAAAAAAAATTCACCAGTCACCAGATGATTCGATGGATGAAAAGCAATCACAAGGAACTTTATTATCACGAGCAGAGACCAAAATGTCTGCCTGGGCATTGTTGGTCAAAACCTTTTATACTCGATTAACATGACACAAATAACATTTCCTTAAAAGGCAATGCTCTTCTCTACTTGATCAATAATACAGAAGTTTTCTCCCTGTCCATGTAGGCACAGCTGCAACTTGGCCTTCTAAACCCAAATAGGCCAAAACGGCCTTGTGATTTCATGCCACCCTTGAGGACTCTCCGGCGCCGAGAGTCAAAGAGGGTAAACTCTGTACATTCCACCCTTTTGGCCTTAATAATCCCTTCCCATCGGATGTTACTAGTTATAATGTTGCAACATCTAAACATAATACACTAAAGGCCACCACACACTACAAGAGAATCGTAACAATTTTTGTCCCGATCGAGAGTCGGCAGTGGCGTTGCCATGGTAGCTTAGTCGGGGCCGAGAGTCGGAGTCGATCGGCCCGACTCACTGAGTGTTCTAAGATCATCGCCGTTCCAAAAGTCCCCGATCGTACAATCAGGAGTATCAAACATGTTTGATAATTCATTTATAAAAATAAATGCCATACTGAGAAATCTCTAATGGCCTGGTCAGACTAAATGCCATACTGGGAAATCTCTAACACTGATACGGGGCAGTGACGTCATTGCCTCATAGAACTTCATTCAAGTCTATGTAGCGATAAGAATCTCTTTCCTGTACTGTCTAAATAACTTCTTTTGTCACAAATGGGTCAATAGAATATTCTTTGAAAATTATGCGCCAACTTTTGATAGGTCTTAGCATTTTGGGAGTTTCCCAAAGCAGCGGAACGCAGTTAAAATACTTCTTCCCAAAGCAGCGGAACGCAGTTGAAATACTTCTTCATCTTCTTCAGTTCTTAATCATCATCATCATAATTACAGTCAATAAGTAATTATGTTAAGGGCAACACATTCATACTCATTATATTAGGTAAAGGTTTAAGATAGGGGTTATGTTTTCAGTGGTTGAAAGAGGATGGTGCTGGGCATCATACAAAAAAGAAAACAAACAATCCATCTCTGCAATCCTTTGAATTTACGCCTACTTTCATACTGTAGGCCATTCCCATCTCTCTACACTATCACTTCACCTCATTCTTCACCCTCTCTCTTTTTTATGCACAATAGACAGACAACATCCACATTTCACCACATTTGTAACCTTCTAAAAAAGTATGTGACAATAAAACCCTTGAATCCTTGAAGACCGATACTGAAAGACTACAGTACCCACGAGCCACGGCAGTGCCCCATCATATGCATCCACTGAGTCTCAACTAATCGCATCAGGGAAGCAATGCAAACTGTCACACGCAACTGGACCTCGCTCAAGTGAGGGCATACTGTAGTCTATTCCAAGTGTTAATCACACGCCCTTGTAGCCTGAGGCAAATGTTTTGTAGGCTTCCCCTTGCCACCCCTCCCCCACACCATCAAGCTCAAACCTGGAGCCTGGAGAAAAACAACAAACTGGGATGGATCGAACGTTGGGCTACCTTGTGTTTACTCGGCAACCACCTATAGTCTATGGTTACCATCAGCTGTTAGCCTACTGAACTGAGAGCATCCAGTGTAGATGTCATTAGCATCTGCACACGCCAAGGCTGTAAATGGCCGTCCGCTGTGGCTTCTAGTAGCTATACTAAACCGCTGCAACGCACCTCAGATTCAATGAAGAGAGACAGAGGTTGGGGTATGTGTGCGGAGGAGTAACGCATCAGGCTTATAATCGTGCAGCTTTTATAAAATATCATTTCAAAATTGGCCTTTCAAAAGGGCACTTTTTTGGACAGAAGGCAGAGGGGCAAGTGCTTTAGCACCACCTCGTCACTATCTGTGCACGCCACTGGCAACAGGGAAGCAATGCTAACTGTTGCTTGCAACTCGACCTCGCTCAAAATCAGATGAGTGGTGGTCTATTCCAAGTGTTAATCACACCCCTTTCAGAGTAGCCTGAAACTTTGGAGGCACTATTAGTAGTTTGTGGTCTTGGCTGGGATGCTGCTTATAACATGGACAGACCCTTATAATGTTGGAAAACTTGACAAAATATTTGTAAAAGTTCCTCAGAACTCAGAACAGAGCTTTCTCTATGTGCAGCATACACCCCTGCACGCACTAGCAATGGCCATCTGCACAAATTCTTGTCACAAGCTTTTGCACATGCACGTGGAGCGGGACAACCAAACTTGACTATATTAAATGATATATCAAGCCTTAATTACACAAACACATAGGCTACGATTGTTTATTTCACAAATGTGTGTTGTTCAAATAAACTCTTTTAATATAGACTATTGGCTTTGTTTGACTTTAGTATACCCACACCAAAAATGGTCCGTGTTACACATGGCCTACCATGGGTGTTAAAAATGG
>JAGFZM010005967.1:15183-42652 GCA_017657215.1 Limnothrissa miodon
CACACACACACACTCACCAACAAGGAAATAAACACTCTGAACCAAAAAACCAAACAACACTCTGGACTGAAAATAACTATAACTACCTCTGCATTGCAAATTGCACACACCTGCTGCTATATATTCTAGTATTCTTCTTACCACTATTTATACCACTTTTTACCACTATTTATATTTAATACTACTGCTGCTAAAATCTTGTGTTGCACTAAGACAACAAACAACACTGCTAGAACACTTAATTTATGTTATGTCGTGTCTTATATATACTGTGTGTCACCTAAGTATAATGCCTTAAGCCTACTTGCACTTTTTTTTTTTACTTAACAGTACCTTATTGTTTAAATTGTTTTTCTTGTTGTGCATCTGCACTTTATTGTTGTCAACGTCTACGCATAGGACAAGTGTGAAACGTAATTTAGATTCCTTTGTATGTCGAGTACATGTGAAGAAATTGACAAATAAAACTGACTTGACTTGACTTGAAGTTATCCTGCATCGCGTGCATTAAACCCACTATGTGTAAGTTTTATTTTTTTCGTATGAGAATTTCTCCCATCTAGCGGCGAAGTGGTATACTGCACACGTCTAAATAAAATGTATTAGCCCTTCCCTTCCCACGGTCCTCATTTCCCATGGTCCTCATTTTGAAAATGGCGGCGCAAAATGGATATTCTTATTTGGTACCCAGCCACATCTATATATAAATGGAAATTACCAAGTTTACGGGAACACTACAATTTATTCATGGAGGTAATTACCATCGTTTTATATTATATTTTTAAAATAAAAAATGTATTTTTAATAAAAGACAAAGATAAATAGAAGATAAATCCTACACACAGTGGCTTTAATGCAATTTTAGGAGAAAAAAATATATAAAGAGAAATGTGGTATTGGGGGGTGCAGCTCCATTGCCACCCATTCATTAATCACTTGCTCGGGAGCTCCTTCTTGTTGCAGTTCCACCCGGAAGGATTCTGAGAGTGAACATTCTCCCCATATTGAAAATTCTCTGGTTAATCACACCCTGATGTTTTGTAGGCTTCCCCTCACCACCCCTCCCCCACACCATCAAGCTCAAACCTGGAGCCTGGAGAAAAACAACGAACTGGGATGGATCGAACGTTGGGCTACCTTGTGTTTACTCTGCAACCACCTATAGACTATGGTTACCATCAGCTGTTAGCCTACTGAACTGAGAGCATCCAGTGTAGATGTCATTAGCATCTGTACACGCCAAGGCCGTAAATTTCGGAAGCAAGTGGTTTTGAGCTTCTAGTAGCCTACAACTTGGGGGAATTCCAGAAAGTGTGGTTAACTTACCATTTGGTAAACCATAACCTTTGGGTTGATTTACCCCAAACCTGCATACTGTGAGTATGTCGGTTCCAAAACACCTGAGAAGAGTAAGTTTAATCGACCTCCTACTGGTTACCCAGAGTTAATGCGCGTGCACAGTGCATACATAAAGACATTTTCAATGGATCGCTGATTTCATTAGTCAAAATGGAAAATCAAAGTGAAAAAAGAGAGCGGCATACTTCACAGAGGCAAAGTTGGAGGTTTTAATGCACGCATTTGAAGAGTTCAAGCCAATAATGATGAACAAGCAACATGGCTGCATCGGCTAAAGAAAGAGAGTTGGCTTGGCAAAAAAGAACTGACTGAGTAAAAGGCGTAAGACGTGTAAATGAGTAAATTTGACATCGCCTCCCCTTTTATTATAATACATATTGGCTAGAAATATATATTTCATATTTAATAAGGTTTATTTAATAAGGTGTAATCCGTCTGGAGCCAGAAGAACTTCAAGCCAAGGCAAAATTTAACACAAAAACATTCTGCAAAAAGTAAATTCATTACTTTTTGTATTACACAATTACTGAACTACTTATTAAAGAGGCACTCAGTAAGTTTATGCGACCATTTTTGTGGTCATAAAATCGCTTAGAAATCGTTTTTTTCTGTTAGACTGGTCTGTTGTGTAGCAAACGGCGATTGAACGCACCGTTGTACAGCCCTGTATAGTGAATACGGAACTTGCAACTTCTGAGGGAGTGTACACTACAGCAATACAGCTAACTGTACAGAGCTCCCCCTACAGGTTTGTGGCGTTTAATGCAGGGTTAAAAAACAGACTTACTGAGTGCCTCTTTAAACTCGATTTAGTATATTCTTTCTTTCATGTAGCTGTAGAAAGAAGGGTGAAGCCCATCTGGGCCCACCACCAACTCACCTCACCCCATCTGAGGAGCTGGCTCTGTCCCTTAGGCCTAAGGGGGGACCCGTGGTTGCTGGCTTTCCAGGGGGCACTTCACTCACCATGTACCACAAGTAACATGGTGAAATGTAAGTTTACTACAATGATTTATTTTCTTTATATGACTTAACAAATTACTATCTCTGTCACTTAAAGATACACTTAGCAGGATACTCTCGAGCTCCCTCTAAAGACTGAAAATGTTAATGTTCGCTCGTTTGTACTCCGGTTTTCACCATAGACATCAAATAAACGAGATTTCCGGTTTCCTCCCCCCCCCAAGCCATGCGCAATTGTTTTGGAGTAGACTACAGCAGATTACCGGCTGGCAAGTCGCAACAGCAGCGTAAAATGTCTAACGTTACAGAGGTAAGTACTTTTTTTTGTTGTTGTTGTTGTTGTTGAAATTTCGGCAAGTTTGCATTCTATTTCAGCGTATATAATCTGTTATCTTATGGAAATTGTAGGGCGCGGTTTTTACTGCTATTTTGTTCCAGTTCCCTTTTTTTGAGGGGCTGTATGAGAATAACCGGAGAACTTGTATTAATTTGGTTTTAGGCTATACCAAATCTTTATCTAAAGAAATACCAGAAACCAACTCCCCATACAGAGTCCACTGTGTCTTGAAACTAGATGCTGTAGTCTAGCTAGATGCTGCTGCTAGATGATGAAAATTTTAAATTATAAAATGAAAGGGTCATTGCATACTGCAACCTTAAACGTTCTATATCTTGCAACGCGTTTTATTGAGCATACAGTTCAGTGTGACTGCATGAAGAGGGGTGACCGTTTATTTACGCTTTACGTTATTGTATTTTTAGACTTGGACGGCGTAGAAAATCAATACGAATCACTGTTTACATTTCCTTTGCCGAAAGAATAGAACCACAGTGCAACGATTTGCAGTGGGGGTTGGGTTCTGCTGTAGCAAATGTGTTGCTGGTATGGATTGATCCTGATTTACTCAATTAGTGCTTTACAAAGAACACAATAATCCAAGTAAAGTGTAGAGTACTATATATGCATATGAAATTATTGACAAAAGCTCTAATACAATTGCAGGACTTCAACTTCAACAGCTCCGTCCGAGTATTCGGCTCAAACAACTGAAAGAAATACAAGGCCAAAATCATCAATGTGGAGGTCAACCAGAGTGGATGCCATGGAACAGAGGAGACTGCAGAATCTACATGTCTACACGGAATGCATAAATAAAGGTTTGTCTAAAACAAATACGATTAACACTGATATTATTATTATATTACACATAATAAATGTCACATAATAAAACAATTTATGTTGCCTTATGTTCCCTTGTGCATGGAGGTGCCACACAGCCCTGATCCTGACGTCTTTGCACTGGAGGATGACCCTGAACCAGAGCTAGAGCAGAGACAATTCAGGCATGCAGCCTACCGCCAGTTTGTGTTCTGGCAATATGGACGTCTGGGTGGGAGCAGTTGTTGTGTGTGGCGCCTGTGTTTCCTGATTCCAGGGGCCAGTACACAGGCTTTAGGGTAGAAATTGTTTATTGTAAATAGTTCATTTTCTATTTTTGTACCTTTGAAAAGTGTATATACACTAATAAAGACAAACATTGTTCAGAAAAAGATTACTTTATTATTTAATGTTTTTTTTATGGCACCTTTATTATTTACAGATAGTATTTTAGTCCTTGGGGTCCTCCGTCTCTCTGTGGCCGTCTAACTTGAGAGCAACAAAAACAATGAGTTGTAAATTCTACAGCATTGAGATTTACAATAGAGTATCATTACTACAAAGATATTTACAATGGAGTAGAACCTACATTTTCTTTCCATCCCAAGTTGCGTGCTGGAAGGTGGCGATTGTGCCACCTGTGTGCAATTCCGACGTGGTCCTGTGTATGAAGCATACATGACAAGTGATAATAAAAATTCACAACATGAAATGAAGCAAGTGAGTAAGAAAAAGAGGGCTGGGGAGAAAACACCACACCCACATAAGAGTATGGTAGAATATAGGGAACAGAAATTTACCTGAAGTTTAGGAACTTCTTGACCTGGTTGATCCATCGCTTGTCAAGCGCAACTCCATACAGTGCAGCGTGAGCAGATGAACCTGCACTCAAAATACTGTAAGTCACAGACACACAGATTTGATCAGCAAGCAAGCATTTCTGTACTTGTTTCCTGACCGTACCTTTGGTGATCCAAGGCTTATTCTGGCTGCCTTCCTCCAGTGGCTTGTGCTCACAGCACCCAGTTGCCCAAGAGTGCTGATTGCAGACATGTTGTACGACGCCATGCCACGTCATCTGCAAGAAATAAAAATGACATATGGCACTTACTCACAAGCATGCTCTGCAAAAAAAAATTATCAAAAACTGGCACGAAGGAATGAACTACACACACACACTAAATGAACGGGTGAAAAACATACTGTTCACGGTCCGGCTCCTCGGTGATACTGGACACTGGTGGCTGTAGAGGTCGAGGGCGTACCTTGCTTGGCGTGGTTACTTGCCATCGTTTGTAAATCGAGAGAAGCAATACACAAACAGGGCCTCGATTAGCAAAAGAAAAAGAAAATGGGAAACAAATAGAAGCATTCTACAGTAGGGACATTGCTAAATGATAATCTAATCTGACGTTACACAACTAACGTTACACACGTTACACGTTCACTGTAAACTCACTGCAAGCCCAAGTATTCGCCAAATTGTGTGATATGGAGTAAATCAACTTCAATTACGAAGCAAGTTTGTCAAATAGCAAATGATGAGATAGCTAAACAACAAACCACCGAGCTAGCCAGGGGTGCGTTTCCCAAAAGCATCGTTGCTTACTTGGTTAGCAACGATGCTTTTGGGAAACGCACCCCAAGTTAGCAAGGTAAACGAACATGAATTCAACCAAGCAGATTTGCTAAATAGCAAACTAGATAGCTAAAAACAACGAACCAATGTTTAGCCACCGAGCTGAAACAAACATCCACACTAACCACAAAGTGAGACCGCATTCATAGGAATAATTCTTCACAAGCATTGACTTACAAAGCCAAAGAACAAACATGCACAAAAAGAGAAATATCTTTACAGTCATACTTACAATCGCAGCAACATGAATGCTATCGCTGATTTCTTGCTGGCTCCATCGTATCTAGCCCGCCACTCTCTAATGAAGACGGAAAGCAGGCAAGACTTTCGTGAGCCCCTCCCAGAGGTCATATTGGCATTGCACAAGAGCGGCCCGCGGTTTTGAATATTGCAAGTGCTGTATCCACCACTATGGGCCACAGTGACTCACTGGGCCATAGTGACTCATGACTCATTTTAGCATCCTAAACAGTATGAAACGGATTAATTAACTGAAAAATGTTGCATAGTGGGCCTTTAAAAGCATTTTGAACACACTAAACGTTTTTATACAGGCTGAATTAATTTAACTGCATATTATGTATAGGCTACTGTGAGCTTAGTTGTGTTACTTTTACATGTTTTGTTTCTGGCATTATTGGTTTTTGATAATATTGAGAATTTTATGGGTTGTATTCCTCGATATACTGATAGAGGAATTGTATTTTTGCACCCTAAAGAAAGAACACAGTCTGTCACAGTCCTTTTTGCTATAGATAATGTATTGCACATTTTCACTGAAGGATGAAGATGACGATGAAGAAACCACATCTGCTGTTACAAAAGTGGACAATGCTGGTAGATTCAATGCCATTATAATGCATGCCCCCTTTTTACATTAGAGTAACAAACTGGTCCTTCAACTTCAAGGCACAATCTAAGCAGTGTAATTTTTGAGCAGTTGTCCATATTTTAATTTTATTTTCTGACAGTATTGAATTGATTTAATTATTTTTGCCTTAATTGCCAGCAAAGGAGCTGTATAAGGTCCATCTTCAAAAACAAACAGAAAAAGTGACATGGGAAATGGGACATGGGCAGGGATGAGACGATTAAGCGTTTTGCGGTTTACCGCGATAAAAACGTTGCAATTAATTTATTGCAAAAGCTCCCAAATATCGCATGAAAACCTTTTGTTATAACATGCATTGTGCCGTGTAACAACACATTATGTAATAACTCTGCATTATGTAATAGCCTGACAAAATGTAATACATTTTCACTCCAATATGTAATTATTTGCGCATTATGTAATCATTTACGCATTTTGTAATACATTTCTTGAACGCAATATGTAATACATTTTTTTTGCATTGTGTAAAACATTATTAGAGATTGCGGAGGCTATTACAAAATGCGGGACCTGATTTTTTACTAATGGAAATGTAATAACATGGTGCATGTTGTGAAATCTTCACCAATTCTTCCAAATGTGCACTTTCACTCAGACAAACAAGCACAGTTGAGACCAAAGTAGAATCTCTTTATTCATAAAACCAGCATGAGAAGAGCATAGACAAAGTGTCCAGCAGCAGTCCCAATGTGTTGGCAATGTAAAGAAGAGTCACTGCAATGAAGGCTGGTTCTTCATCCAGGAAACCTGTGCAGAGTCTGAGTTCCTTCCTAAAATCCTGCTTACACTAATCCTATGATAAATATGCAGGGAGAAAACTATTCATAAAGAGTACTGTAGTAAACATGTTTACAATCCAACATGGGTTTGACCTAGAATAGGCCATTCCAGGTTCAGTAAAATATAGGGTTGGGTATCGGTTGGGTTTTATCCGATACCGGTGCCTTCTCGGTATTGTTTAAACGGTTCCGGTGCTTAAACGGTTCTCAAACCGGTACTTAAAAAAAAAAAAAAAAAACACTAAAAAACAATTCCCTTTTATTTCCATTTAACACAATATTAACTTAAATCTTTAAACAAAATAAATACAAGTACCACATGGTAGTAGTAATAATAAATAAACCAATATATAAAATTAAAATAAAATTATGCTGTATACAAATAAAACAATATTGTATCAAGATTGTATTATACTGGACATTAATACTTTTAAAATAGATACAAATATAAAACACAAATATTGCACAACAGTATTGCACATTCAAAGAAGCTTTTCTGACTGATGAGGACACTTTACATCAGCCCTCTCAAACAATTGTCCCCCTCCCCCTCTCCATATAGCCTCAAACACAGGTAGCCTATACCTTACCAACCTACCCATACGTTTCTGATTATAAATTCAACATTTTGTCTTCACATATTATGACTTTTACTTTAAGCAGGGAAATATCTGACACTAATCAGTAGCAGAAATATTTAATACACGGTAGGCTATAGCCTTGTATCTCAAGTGTAGGTGTAACCTCGAACACAATTAACGTTAATGTAACGTTAACAGTTGGCCTACAATCTTTAGCTAACGTTAACCTATCTGTTTAGTCCCAGTGTAGTTGCAAATTGCGCCTGCTAAATCTGGCGTTGAAACTTATTTAAAAAGATTCTGCATACATACACAAGTTGTTGTGAGTTTCATATTAAGCATAAAGTCCGCGGACACTGAATGGACAAAGCAAACGTTGTCACTCGCGCTGTTGAATGGCAACAGTGTTTTCTAGCCTTCTTGACATGCATGATTTGCGGTTGGATTAAATTACTAGACTTAACGTTACCTGAAGAGGAAAGGCTGCTGTCATCATCATCATCGGTGATGTCCACCACCACACCGACAGGGCTGAGACTCTCTTCAATTTGTCCGGCGTGGCCGACACTGAAGTGCATGGCCTTGCGTCACGTAGGTTATCAAACACGGTGCATTGTTCGGCTTTTAAATAAACTCCATGAGTCGCCAGATGTTTCATCAAATTTGACGTGTTACCTCCCTTGCATGTACATGTTTTATGGCATCTGATGCATGTCGCAGAGTCTGCATCCTTAGACGTGAAATGCAGCCAAACCTTTTGAACCTTGGAGCATCTTTACTGACCCTCTCACTTATCAGTTCTGATCAACAAGTGTGAGTAGCGGCACTGTCATGCAAATTGACACCGGAACACCAGGTGGCGGTAAAAAAAAGAGTCAGGCACCGAAATGAGGCACCGAAATGTTCGTTCTTATTCGGTCTGGTTACTACCGTTTACGTCGGACCCGGTTCCCTTTTGGTACCGCGTTTCGGTACCCAACCCTACTTATAATGAAGACACATCATACTTAAGTTAAGAAACTTTATTGTCAAGGAAAGATATACGTCCGTCAACAACAACAACAGCTAGACTGCATTTTCTTGGCAGAAACAGCAAGGTGGACTTGCCACCACACACTCATACACACACACACACACACACAAGCATTTCTCCCATTCATTTCAATTAGGAGCCCCCCCACCCCATGCATTTCAATGGAACGTAATGGATCTCGAAAGCCCTAGGAGGAGTAGCGGATCCAAAATCCGCGGAATATCAGTAATAATCATTTCAATAACGGGATTACGGGCGGACAACAAGAGATATCAAAAAGATAAATGTAAGCACACCGATCGAGATCAGGCTGGATATGGAACGATGTCTCACGGAGTTGGAACGATGTCTCTATCTCGAAAGCGCTAGGAGGAGTAGTCCGGCAAAAAACTGGTCGGAAGAATTAGACTTGCGAAGAACAATATTGGCCTTGCCACCACTAGGTGACGAGAATGGCCAATCTGTCGGTTTCTGCCGTCTTGTAGTTAGCCCTAGCATTCTAGCCAGCCTGTGTGGTTCGCCTGTCAGATGTGAAGCAACTGGCTGATCAACAGCTCATTAAATGTTGCATTTCCATTATGTTCCATAAGCGTATTTATTTATCCATAATACCCCCAAAGAAATCTGTTGTTCATGTTCAATAAGAAGTTTACTGGTCATGATCTATAGTTGTTGGTTATAATGGGCTAAAGTTTGGGTTTTAGGCTACCTTACATCAGTGCAACTCTGATGAGACCCGTCTCCTGAGCCTAGCCAGCCCACCACATCCTCCTTTTTTGGTGTTAGCTACCTCACACGAACCCAGATACCGGCGGCAACCTTATGAGCCTAGTCTGGCCACCACATCACCTTGACATTAAATAGTGGCAATTTCGTTTGCACGCCTGTGAGGGTACCTTTCAGTTCAGGCCAATTTATTTTTTTCACTCAGTAATGGGGGTTCTCCCCAATGTAACAAAGTAAAATTACTTGGGTGAAAATGTTGAGTAGAAGTAAAATTACTTATTTCAAAAAATACTATCAATATTTTTTACGGATTCATATAATGTCAGGACATGGTCAAACCCTGGTCCCAAGATTCCCAAGTTTGGTGATTAACTTGAAGGGAATGACTGTGTTTAATGCAGAGCTGAAGTCTACAAACACATTCTTGCATAAGTGTTCCTGTTTTCCAGGTTTGTGAGTACACATTGCAGCGCTGTGGATAATGCATCTTCTGTGCTTCTTTTGCTGCGCTAAGCAAACCATTAAGGGTCCAGCGTGGATGGAAGGCATGTCTTTAGATGTGTATTAAATTGAGTCCAATGACAAACTTTGGAGAAATATGCATTGCCTGCAAGTTGCTGAAGTTCTGCGCAGAAAGGTCTACTGTCATCATTCTTTCATGATTGGCAGAAGCATTGGGAGCAACAGCCTTATTCTTTCTTCTCTTTCACTGTGAAGTGTGGTGCCTGAACTGCACTGGAGCCACACACATATCAGCAATCACTTTTGGCTTGGTTTGCAGCCCCTTCGATTTGTAAACATCGTAAAAATTAATGTAGATCTTAGTATTTTTGTGGTGATTTAGTGGTACTTTATTTTTCAGATCTACTGTAGGCAGCACTCTACCAAATCCCTTCCAGCATATTCCATACTTCCTCTATCCAGATAAAACCACAGCTATGGTTTTTTTTTTTTTTATTCTAGTACATCCTCAGATCTCAGGCTCAGGATTTGGCTCAAATGAAAGGGCAAAAAAGGCATCATGTCACAGGTAAAATTGCATTGGTGTAGCAAAAACTCACTCGGTCTCAGAAAAACTTCTGTAAGGCAAGGCAAGTTTATTTATATAGCGCATTTCATACACAAAGTAGGCAGTTCAATGTGCTTAACAAAGATAAAGGTAAAAATAAAAACATAGTGGATAAAATAGGCCTAAGTTAAGAAAAGAAACCAATTAGATTAAAAGTTACAACAAGGGTAAAAAGTTAATGAAGGACATAAAATAAAAATAATGGATTAATCATTAAGAGAAGGCATCGGAGAAAAGGTTGGTCTTAAGTATGTCTTAAGGAAGTTGGTTCCAAATCTTAGCTGCATAGTAGCTGAAAGCTGCTTCACCACATTTAGTTTTGACCTTAGGTTTTACAAGCAATTTTTTTTCTTGTGTCCTGAGAGACCTGGGTGGTATGAATTTTTGAAATATATCAGACAAGTAACTAGGTCCTATCCCATTTAGTGAATTAAACACAAGTAGTAATTTACACACAAAAGGTGTGTTTACAAACAAATAACAAACATACATATAAATATCTTATATTCGGGCCAATAAAATTTTTGGATTTGCTGTACCATTTCTGGAACATACATCCATCTTTCTTTAACTGAACTTTAATGTTATTATACTTTTATACTCTTGCAGTTGATGTTACTCTAGACCCAGACACTGCTGAAAACAATCTCATTGTGTCTGCTGATGGGAAACGAGTATGGCATGTTAACACAAGACAGAAGCTCCCTGACAACCCTAAACGATTTGATCCCGTTGTCTGCGTCCTTGGAAAGCAGGGCTTCACCTCTGGTAGATTTTACTATGAGGTGCAAGTCAGTGGAAAGACTGCATGGATATTAGGGGTGGCTAAAGAATCAATTGACAGGAAGGGAAGCATTAAAGCAAGTCCTATGACAGGATTTTGGACAATATGGTTGAGAGATGACATATTTAAAGCACTTGCTGGTCCCTCACTTGTCCTCACTCTGAAAGAAAAGCCAGAGAGGATTGGGTTGTTTGTGGATTATGAGGCAGGTTTGGTCTCTTTCTATGATGCAGATAGATGGGATACCATTTACTCTTACAAAGACAGTTCATTTAATGAGACCATCTATCCATTTTTCAGTCCCTTTCCAAATAAAGATGACCAGAACTCAACTCCACTAATTATTGTTTCTCTACTCACCTGCAAGGAGCTTAAGTAAATTAAACAATTGTGCATTCCTTTGTAAAATGTATTAAACTTATTTCTCATTAGTGTCATGTTCATGTCAGCTTCAAAAGCTTACATTATAACATAGTTCATGTCAAGTATTTGTCTCATGATACTTCTTGGTTAATTATTACCATTAATTCATTCTCATTCTCACTCCTGAGCAGTAATAAGAAAAAACGAAATCTTGTGTAATTTTATTCCGAAAATAATAAGTCCTGAAAAAGTCAAATCAAATTGTTGAAAAGTTAAATCAAATTTACAGTTTTCTATGATTTTCAAACAAGCCACCAGTAGTTACTGTCATTTTGTGTACAAAAAGATTTTTTTATAGAACATAGACAGAATATTGAACCTTTTTTGTAGGTTAATGCTATTGAATAGTAGGATATGTTTTTTGTTTTGTTATGTTTTGAAAGAAGCCAGTTGACTAATATGCACACTATGTAGGCAATTATGTTCCAAGTCTTTGCACTGTATATACAAATGTGCTTAAACTTAATCTTAACATCCAGGGTAGATAATTTCATCTTTTTTCCTAAGGTTCATAAAAAGCTCTAAAAAATTCTTGAATTTGTAAATAAAAAAAACCCTGTTAAATCTGTGATTCAGTAAATAAACTAGAAGCTTGAATATAGTTTGTGTGTGTTTATGCTGTGTTTGGCTCATTATTAAGACCATTCAGGTACAAAAAGAATTGTGTAGACTGATGGAGATTTTATTAAAATGTAACAGAATTTCATTAAATAGGTGTGAACCATAAGACCATAACATTACAGAATACTACACTTGTCCCTTCTGTAAACATACTGTATATGTATAGTTCTGCTACTGCATTCTTGTTTCCACAATTTACAACAGAATATTGTGCCATTAATGATGTACTGTACATTTGCATTATTAGATTAGTTTCCCCATCCTTTTCTTTCTTCCCATCATTCCAAACCCAATTTCACTATTTTAAACAATGCAGATTTATTGACACTGTTATAAACATTACACGTGTATACAGTTGTTACTAGTTGGAAATGGCCATGTCACTCGCGGAAGTCGCAAGGTGGACTTGCCACCAACCCCCCCTCAACACCCAGAAGTCCACAATAAGAATACTTGCCAAGAACAATACTGGCCACTAGGTGGTAAATCCACATTGTTGATTGATGGAGTTAGGGACAATGACGATAATTTTGATGACTAGCTAACGATTAAAAAAATGGGCTAACCTAGGTTAGCATTAATTGACACAGAAAACACGACTGTTCCTAACCCACAAACACACATGAAAAATGGTGTGCCAGCTGCAACACCATAAATCAAAGCCTGGATACTATGAACGAGTTATACAAGTTATGCAAAACAGGGTGGCTAGCTGCAATCTGACAGGCCAAGCACTGACAGAAACCAACACGGGTAGCTATGCTAATGCAAATTTGTGTGGCTCAAAGTGACCCAATAGCACTGCTAGCACACTGTTTACAGGCTCATTTAAAAGGCTTAGAACGATTGCCACCTCCCCTGGCAAATTCATGAAACAACAGGGGATTGGACCAGAGATGTTTCAAAACTATCTTTGGTTGGACCTTGGAGGTAAAACCTGGAGAAAGTGCCACTTCCATTCGTTTCAATGGGAAATGCTAGGCTAGGGAATTCAGCCAAAATGTAACAAAAATGTAACAATCGTTTCATGGTGCTTATCCAGAACCATTTTACTTAGCCATTTATGTGATACATTACTGATTGACGTAAGGTTGAACAGTAAGCTATATGGATGACAGGAATTGGCCATTTACACAGGATATTTACTTTGTTCGTGGACACGCAATGTCATCTTGCCCTGCCTCTAGCAGCACTTCCACGAACTTAATGCATACCACAAATGTGTATGTTAATGTTATTGGTTGGCTGAATTGACAAAGTTTCTGCAAGAACATACATGGTGAGAGCGCATGGTTTCTACAAGAACATGCATGGTGAGAGCTGTTTGTCTTGGCCTTGTTTTGAGCCAAGTTTTGTGCACCCACCAATCAGCATTTGAAAAATGGTACCGGATTCAGGGGTAAGGAAAAACTCCCTAGCAGCGTTTTTTGTTTTTACTTATTATGGTAAAGGAAGAAACCTTAGGCAGTTCCGATGGCTCAAGGGGTTTGCCCAACTGCCTAGGGCAGGTTTTCAGTCTCTCAGATGGTGGTTTGTCCACTATTATTCCATTAGGTACAAATTACAAGAAAACTGTGGTATTAATATAGCAATATAAGAGTCCCATTATAATCCCATGATATAGTCTCATATCATTTGGAGCAGTCAAGCCAAAGGGCAAGCTGGAGGCTGTGTCAATCGTGTCAGGGTCGTCGAGCTTGTTCCACAACACAGGTGCATGATAGCAGTATGCTCTTCCTCCTATTGTGGATTTTGATATTCTAGGAATTACTAGGAGACCAACATTTTCCCTGCCATTTTCCCAGAATAAGTAAGTGTTTAATATATGCTGGAGCAAAGCCATTAAAGTGAACCCCGACTATTAAGTTAAATATGCCTAAATATTCTACAATTGCCCTCCCCTATGACAAAAACAGTTAGAAATACATAACATATGTTCATTGTTTAAAAAATCCTCACAGCGAAGGCTGCCATTTATTTTGCGTGCGCAATGCATTCTGGGTCGATGACGTGTAAAGGTTGCATTCAGATTGAGGTGAGCTAACAGTAACTGCCCTAACTGTTACTGCTACAGCGGAAAAGTTAATAATGCCACATTGTGCAGCATTTGGTTGTAATTTTCAGTCAAAAGGGAACAAAGGGAGTGATGTTAGCCTTCACTGCTTTCCTCACGACAAGAAATTACGAAAAGAGTGGGAAGTTGCTTGTGGACGAGTGAAACTCCCGAAAGACCCATGGCTGCGTTCCCGCCACTTCAGCCCTGATGCATTTGAGGCATTTAGTCGGCTAAAGCAGTGGTTCTCAAAGTGGGACCCCTGGGGGTCTGTGACGTGTTGCCAGGGGGTCCGTGAAAAAGTTTGTTACAATTTAGTAAACAAAACGCTACAGCAGTGCTGATTAAAGCAGGTCTCTGATATTTAGCTACAGTAATCCGATCACATTCTGCTCTTTATTCCCGCCCTCATAACGTTGACCAATGTCACACTCAAGCTCAAGCTGTCAAAACACGTTCTAAGACTCAGTTAAAACTCGCGAAACTCAGTTAGCCTAAGTTCTGTCCGGACACTGATTAATGGAGTGAGCCAGTTGAAAGGCTGCAAGGTGACTTAATAATAGGAAATGGATCGCTTTTTGAAACTGCTGAGTAAGGGCACCTCCAAGCCAAGCAAATTAAGAAAATATGATAAAAATTAGATAGAATTTGGCTTCATTGAAAGCAGCGGAAGAAAAGCCTATGTGTGTCAACTGTCTCCAGGTGCTAGCTAACGAAGCTAGGAAACCAGCCAAGCTAAGGCGGCATCTGCTAACAAAACACCCCGAATACATCAGCAAACCAAAAGAATTCTTTCAAAGGAAAGGTGAGGAATATTTATCTCAGCGAAAAAGACTAACAAAGATGGCAATCATATCAGAGAGGGCACAGAAAGCATCTTATTTGGTAGCCCAGCATATAGCTAAGTGTAAGAAGGCTCATACCTTGGCAGAGGAGCTGATCCTTCCAGCAGCAGTGGATATGTGCGAGGTTATGATCGGAACTGAGGCAGCTAACAAACTGAACCACTCTCCAACGACACCATAAGGCGAAGGATTGATGATCTCTCTGATGACATCCTGTCACAACTTTTGGATAGACTTTGCTGCTGTGGCCAATATTGTATTCAGCTGGACGAGTCCACTGATATACATGTAGCTAGTGCAGCTCAGCTGATCGCTCTCGTCTGCTACCCATGGGGAGGATCAATTTTAGAGGACTTTTTGTTCTGCAAAGTGGTCCCTGGTAGGGCAACAGGAGAGGAGACATTCAGGCTCCTGGGTGATTTTATTAATGAAACTGGGCTGAGCTGGGGCAAATGTGTCTCCGTGTGCACAGATGGAGCAGCAGCAATGACTGGCCGTAAGAGTGGTGTTGTCGCTCGCATAAAGGCTGTCAACCCAAACATCAAATCTGTGCTCTGTATGCTGCATCATCAAGCGCTAGCCTCCAAAGCCATGGAGCCTGACTTGCACTTTGTGCTGAATAAAGCTGTGGCTGCAGTTAATTTTGTTACGTCAAGAGCACCGCAGACACGTTTGTTTGGGCAACTTTGTCGGGAGATGGACGCAGGCCATGACATACTGCTCTACCATCCTGAAGTGAGGTGGCTCTCTCGCGGAAAGGTGCTTAAGTGGGTGTTTGAACTACGCACCGAAATGTCTGAATTTATGCGAACAGAGAAGCCCGACATCGCAGAGTTTTTCTCCGATCCTGAGTACGTTGCTAAGTTGGCATATCTGGTGGATGTTTTCAATGCCCTGAATAGCCTTAACCTCTCCATCCAAGGACGTTATGCCTCCATCCTTGAGGTAAGCGACAAACTCACCGCCTTCATGAGGAAAGCAGAGTTGTGGAGACGACTACAAGATGGAGTGACAGACAGCTCACGCAGATCACAGAGTATCTGCTCGCAAACGATCTGCCTGTGACTGTTGTGAAAGAAGTAGCCACCTCTCACCTCGCTGCGCTCAGCAAGCACTTCACCTCATATTTCTCAGATGTAAACACTGATGCCTTGGACTGGGTGCGAGATCCCTTTGCTCCAGCAGCTACACACAGCCTTACAAGCAAAGCAGAGGAGGAGTTAGTGGACTTGTCTTGCGATCGCACTTTGAAGGCCAAATTCCAGCAGACGTAAACAACCCGCTCTTACAGTTGCAGTGTCAGGGTTTTGGGTGTTTGTGTTTTAGTTCTGTTGTGTTAGCCTTGTTTCCTACCCGTTTCAGTTTCTGGTGTCTTTGTCATGTGCTTCTTGTGTTACTTCCTGGTTTCTGTGTCATGTTTTTACTGTTTTAGTTTCTGGTTTCTGTGGTCATGTGATCTGTCATGTGTCATGTGATCCTGTCATCTCAGGCCCTGTTTACACGACAACGCTCCGAGGTGAAAAACGCAAAATATTATATTGTTTCGCCGGAAACGTAGTTTTTGGAGGTTGAAAACGCAAAAAAAAGAAAACCCCCTCCAGAGTGGAAAACTTGAAAACGCTCCACTCTTCCGTCATCGTGTAAATGACTGAAAACGCAAAACTTTGTTTCTCCTCGCATAGTGACATGCTTACCCAGTGCTAGAAAAGCAAAATAGCGATCCCTGCGATGGACATTCAACTTGCTTTAGCTGCACTAGTTTCACTAGAAGAGTCGTTCCAGCAAGTTACAAGAATGATGCATGAGAGTAATACATATTGGAGATTAATGGCAAACTATTTTTAATCTCGCACTATAGTGGTGAACAGCAAGAGAAGTCGTAGACTTTATGCACAAGGTTTGTCTTGCTGCTGTTGCCACCTACCATCTGGCGTGTATACTGCATCGAAAAATTTGCGTTTCTGTCTGTATGCAAAACGGAGTTAAAAGTGAGAACGAAACGGTACTTTTGCGTTTTTGGTGCAGATCGTTTCCGTGTAACTGGGGCCTCAGCCATGTGTTTGTGTGTGTGTCAATCTGTTTCATAGCTCCACCCCTCACCTGCACTCTGTCTTGTCTTGTGATTATTGTATCATTAGTTAGCCCTGCCTTGTCACACCTGTGTCCTGTTCCTAATCTCTCAGTGTATTTAAACCCCTGCCCCTGTTCAGTCTTTGCTTGATCATTGTTGCATGTCTGGTGTCTCGTGATTCAAGTCCTTGATTCTGTCCTCACAGCTGAAGTAAGTTTTTGTTTCTTTGTTTAGTCTGTGTTTTGTTCATTCTTCAAGTTGCCTGCATCTGGGTCTCAATCATGCCTCGAAGACACAACGCCGATCATGGAGGTAAGCGACAATCCACCAGATGCTGCTAATGAATCCAGGACTGTAGGCATACAGTGTTCTCCAAGTATGACCGACGCAGCAACGCAGACGGATGCATACCACTCGGAAGCCGTGGTACAGTGGCCAGCTGATGTGGACTACCTGGTAAAAACGGACCATACCTACGCAGGTAAACATGGCACTGAAAAGTTGGGCAAACGTGAAGTTGGTAATTCTCAGGATCTGTTCCTCTCAGATGATGAACTTAGTGAACAGAGTACGGAATACATTGTAAGTTCATCAGAGTTCTCAAAGCACCCAGGAGTCACAAACTTCATCTAACACGCATAAAGAAATGAGGCTTTTTCTAGTTTTTGAGGAACAGTTAAACCAATTCCTTCAGTGTTCAAAGTGTGGCTCTCTGATTGTCCAGGAAGAGGTAAAAGAGCTTAAAAATGAAGGATCACAGTTGACGCTAGAGCTCACATGTGCTAACAAATGTAGTTACAGATGGCAGTCTCAGCCTACTCTGAGTGGGACCAAAGGGACAGGAAACCTACTTTTTACTTGCATCCATTTTGCTAAATTTGAGCATTTCTGCAGTAACATGAACCTCAAAACAATATGTGAAGACACATACACATCACTGAGGAAGAAGTTTGTGTTTCCTGTGATTAAAAAAATGTGGATAAAAGAACAGAATACAGTATTTACTACCCTGAAATCACAAGATGAAGTTCTCTGTGGAGATGGCCGGTGTGACTCTTCAGGGCACTCAGCCATAGACGTTTTTGGACACAGAGTCAAAAGGATGTTGATTTCAAGGTAGTAAGCTGCACCCAAGTTTCAAGCTCTAATACCATGGAAATCAAAGGTTTTAAAGACGCTCTGAAAACCATAGAAGAAAATGGAGTGAAGGTCTCTACCATCTCCACTGACAGACATCCAGAAAAACGCCATGAATTCGATCCTTGGCATATGGCAAAAGGAGTGTCAAAAAACTAACAACTGAAGCTAAGAGAAGGGAATGTGAAGGCCTGGGACAGTGGATTCCATCCATAATAAATCATTTGTGGTGGAGTGCACAAACCTGTGAGGGTGATGCCGAAGTGTTAAAAGAGAAGTGGATATCGGTAATACACCATGTTACCAACCGACACGACTGGCCAATGTGCTCATGAGCCCCTTGATGAGACAAGCCAGAGTAGCAAGCTTTAGATAGAACCAGGATCTGATGCCCACAATGCACTCGTGAAGGTTGTGAAACGCAAGCCTGGATCTGGAAAGACCTGGATCATCTGACAAAGTTCATCCACACCACAACACTAGAGGTATGATCAAATAGACATATTTAATTAATATTTTGTTTATTATGATGTGGCCGGCTGTGACTCATATTTTGATTGTTTAATTTCAAATTTAAATTTGTTTCAGGTGTATCACTCCATGTACTTGAAATACCTCCCAAAGAGAACACATTTTGGATATGATGTGGTGATCCATGCCTCCATGCTTGCTGCTCTGGATCATAACAACAATGTGAACAGGGATCAGGTGTGATCACTCCTATCTGTTGTAAGCACTATGTGATACTGGATATCAAACTGTTCCTAACGCCTTGTATCTATTTTCTATATTTATATGTATAATAGTATTGTGTTTGTTTTTCATTTAGGTCATTGATAGAATTGACATTTATTATTGCTATTCTTCTTAATGTAGCCTTACCCTGCTGTAGTTATTGTTATTATATGATTAATTTAATGATTTTACTGTTTATTTGCTATTCTCCATTATATTCATTGTTTATTTTCATTAGGTTATCACTTGAATTTATATTGTCTATTGTTTATATTGCTATTCTCCCTACTGTAGTCTGAAACTATTTTTAATTTGTTCGCTGGTTAATTATTATATTGTTTTGATTTGTATGTTGCTTTGGACAAAGGCGCCTGCCGTATAGCCATAGTCCATACCAACCATATATACTGTATGTTTTTGAACAGGCTGTTCAAAGATGGGGGAGATTGTTGGCGAACTCAAGAACAAAATCTCCTGGAGCAAAGTCCACAAGGCATCCAGAGCAAGACCAGTGACTGCTGAAAAGGACTATCGCTACATGACCGCCATGATTGCAGATGTTCTCTCCCCTGTGTTAGATTCAAACCAGGTCACAGACATGATGGTGGACCCAACACATGTCATGGCTCCACAAGAGAGACCATCCAGAGTACAGATCATTTTTCAAACACGGCAGTTTTCACGTTTCAAGTAGCTGCATCATTGTGAACACATGACGTACACACCAGCATAGTTAAAATGGCCAGTAACTTAAATTTTTAAGTCTAGTCAAGCACAAATTATATTTCAAACATAAATTGTATATTGGACTACATGTCATTTTTTTTTTTAACCATTTAACATTCTATCCAGCTATATGTTATTAAAATTCCTCCATGCCTCATCTACTTCTGTGTGATAAATGTCTTCAAACCCTGTAAAGATTCCACTTGATTCAGAGTAGATGTGTCTTATTTTGTTAACTGCACATGATGGAATGACTCTGCGGACTCTTCTCCCCAGCCAGCCATGCGTCCACCATGTAAACTGACGATATGAAGCATATCTGTAAGACCTAAAGCCAGAATTTTTGAAACAAATATACTATGAAGTTATGAAAGAATTACTTAACCTATTTGTTTTAACTAGGGCTGTCAATTTTGAAAAGATAATTGAATTAATTTCATACTCAGTGATTAATTAATGTAAATTAATTGTATGCATCTATTTTTGCTGTGAACATATCTTTTGACCAATTTTGGTGAGTGAATCAATGGAGAGCATCATACTGTTTAGGATGCTAAAATTAGTCATTACACGGCGAACGAACAGTGTAGAATGCGCCACCGTGGCAAATAGCGGTAGATACAGCACTTGCAATGTTCAGCAGCGCGGTCCGCCTCCAATAGAATGCAGTGCAATACAATGCAATACAGCGGTCTTTAGAGGGAGCTTGTGAGAGAGAAAAACAGAATGTTGCTTAGCCCCGGTTTAAGCTATTAGCTAGATACCATACCAGCATACAGTAAACATGTTCACGTTTGACTTGCCTATTAGTGACCGGATTCCGATTTGGTACACCATGCTCTCTGCTGGTCATGGACACTGACAAGGGCAGCCCATAAAACATCTCGATTGAGGCAAACTGCATTAAAGTTTTCAGGAAATTTTTGGAAATATTTGCAGATCAGACACTGTGAAACAAATGAAAACAAATGTTATGTTGAACCCAGTATGAACCCAGTGCTTACTTACCTAGATGTGCCATGTGTGGCTCACACTGCTTCTGCATGTTATAAACTAATGATGAGTGTACTTGCAGACACATGTGATGGTTTAAAACAAATATGGCAGCGGGATCTAGGGATTCATTTTGGGGAAGATGATTGGATGAATATTCTTTCAATTGTGGGTAAAAATATTAGAGAAGCAAGGGGAAAATATATACAATACAAAATAATACATAGGGACTATTATACACCATCTAGGAATTTGTGTAGGCCTATGTATCCTTGTGTTCAATTTAATAAAGGAACAAAATACAATAAAACAACTCTCCTCTTTTAAAATAATTGGTCACAATGCTATGACTTTATTCTCATAAACCTATGACTATTCTCGAAGTATGTGATTTTTTTTCTCTCAGGCCCTAATATTCTGTCATATATATGACAGATAAAAAATAAAATAAAAATAACACATTCTAGATCTGAATAAATGAAATATGTTTTAAATATATATGTTATATGAATAAATGAGACAGTTATTTTAACAGAAGTGTGATTGACTTGGGAGTTGCATTGTGTTGTTTAAGTGTTCCCTTTATTTTTTTGAGCAGCTTACATTTTCTAATGATTGCAACATCATCTAAAATTATTTATCCAAAATGACTGAAATTAATAATCACAAACATCAAAATAATGACATTGAGTCTAGTTATATGTGATAATGTGGGCAGTGAAATAAAGTTTGCGCCTGAGATAAGGGATGAGATTAAATAGATCCTGGAATTTAGCCTGGTCAGGGGCAGGTTTACTCCACAGAATTATCCCCCATGGATAAATTGAGCCAGGATAACCATAGGCCTCTTGACGGCATTAAAACGGAAGAACGCCATGTTTATGTGAAATAGGCTAATGGAAACCACTGACAGGTAATTTGATCTCAACATGTGACTAGATACAGGGTGTGTCACAGTTTCTGTGTAAACCTCTGAAAATACCTAGTGAACACCTGAACACGGAAGAAGACTGATCAAGCCTACCATCAGCGAACATGTCCACCTCAAGACTTGCCAGCCTGTTGTTTTATTTTTGTTGCGTAACATCGCAGAAAGGTAGGCATATTTGAAATTTGAAATGCTACATTTGTCATAGTAACCTACCCACTAATTTGATTGCGAGAACCTTGCAGTTCATTGGTGTTTCTACAACAGGAATGACATAAAACTACATTGGCCTACAACAATAATGTGTCTTTTCGAAGCAAGTTAACGTAGGCCTATAAGTTATGAAAGTCCTATTAAAAGGTCTCGAAAGGCTGTTTCCGTCTTAGTAAAAATAACGTTTAGGCCTACTTGGCTTTTTTTTCGAGGCAAAAGTAAAAATAACATGGCATAGCCTACTGTAGCGTCTATGGATGTAAGTGAACAGGGTTTTTAAATGTTATTATTGTTATTTAAATTAAAGCCTAAAAGACAGGGTCATCAAATATGTTAGTTAACAACGTCAGGTAAAGCTAGGTAGCCTGTTTAATTGGATTAAGCGGTTTTATGTTTAGGCGCATATTGCCCTACTCTGAAAGGCACACAATATAATTATTGTAGTCAGAGATCATTTAATATAGATAGATTAGCCTATGTATGTAGAATTATAAAATGTTGGGTTATCTGCCCATAAACGGTCAGGCTCATTCTCTCTGTCTGGAGCCTTCTGTCTCCAGTAACGTTAACGTTACAGATTTTTGAACGTTGGGAAACAGAATAAAATGGTCTAGCCAACGTTAACGTTAACTAAACAATTGACTTATGTGCTATGATTGACTACAGTTACAATGACGGTAAAAGTCTTTGAATTAAGTTTCTCAGTTGGCAGAAAGTTGAAAAGCCTGACTATCCGGTCTTGCGCCATGAACCATTTTAGGTCATATTTTTTCATTACAAATAGTTCTGTGCCTATACACAGTTCTAAAAAAAGTTCTGTGCCATGACACATGAGCAAAAGTGACAGATGAGCAAAATATCACCTGAAGTAAGTAGAAGCTATGCTGGGAGGTGCCTACTACAACAATCTGAAAGGGAAAGCATTGCTTTGTTGATTTTTGGAAAATGTTTCCAGAAATGATCCAGTCCTGTGCAGAATGATCCAGTCCTGTCCAGAAATGATCCAGTCCTGTGCAGTTCTAATTTTTTATGTGTCTGGGCGAGCACACTGAGGACCACAGAGAGCATCAGTTGTGCACGCTATGGCCACACACCAGTAGCCTATCACACCTTTCAGACATAACATTTTGCACGATGACGTGTGCTGTAGCTTGTGATACAGTATAAATTCATGTATTCTTTGCCTGTAAAATAACATTTTTATTAGCATTTCTACTACCCTTAAATGACCTAGTAGTAACAGCATTTAATTATTAATGTTCATGAATAAAAAATCTAAATAAATGTCACTAGAATTAGGCTACAAATCTGACTTACATTTTACCATATTTTTAACTAGCGTGTTATGAATTTGATAGCTTTACAGTAGTTTAGCCATTTTCTGGCCATGTAGTGTAGTAGAGCATCAGCTCACAGCAGGAAATATTCTATCTAGGCCGTACATGGAAGATAAGTTCCTTCCAATAATGTGACACATTTGATGCGTCAGTGGTGCTATAAATAAAAAATGTCCACAGTGTATGGTCACATTACAATCATATATCAGTAGGCTATATACTAATCCAGGGGTCTTCAATCGGGGGTCCGCGACCCCTAGGGGGTCCGCGGAGGTACTGCAGGGGGTCCGCGAAAATATTTCGTCTGAAGCATTTTTTTTCTCTTCCAAAAAATAAAATTTGTCATAGTTGACATAATGTTCAAAAGAAAATTGCTTCATATTCGTTTTTAAATAACACATTGTAGGCCATGAATCATGCAAGTGATCATGTGATCCCCGCATAACATTTTGCTAACCTATGCCAAAACACATTAGCATTCATAAATGTACAAATACAGGTCACCACTTCAGCCTGAGCCTGATGTGACATTGCCTCGCAAATTCCATCAGTCCTAGAATAGAGAAGCTCCACTCACCAGGTTCAGTGCGCTCACTAGGACCTGGTAGCTGATCAGTTATCTTTAATTCTTCGTCCCACTAGGACCTAGTAGCTGATCAGTTATCTTTAATTCTTCGTATAATAAAAAATGTGACCCTTGTGATCTTTTTTTATTAGAGTTGGATCATCACGATTAAAGAACACTCCCCCCCCGTGCGTTTTAGTTAAATAGCTTCAGCAAACTCGTTCTTTTCATTCCGGGAGATAACTTACGTTTGATTCGTCTGTTCAGTGTCGGGACTGATGAACCCTGAACATTGCGGGTATTTGTTCTATGTGATGTTTTGCTTTGTCGGTCTTTGCACTTCAAGGCGTTCTGCGCGAATTTATTCATCCAACGTTCCATCACAATAAAACGATAACGATAATCTCATGTTTCCTTCTGAAAGACAAAGTTATATTTACACAAGAGGAAGAGGCTTTCTGTCTGTATCAGTTTGAGCTAATGAAGCTTTGCCTGAATTTAGCTGAATATATCCAGCTAGTTAACCCTTGTGACATTCATTCTGTTATAGGGCGAATTTATGCAACTATGTAAAGAAACGAGATGTTACCCCCCTGTTAATAATAACGCCTGTTTAGAATGTGTGTGTGCGTGCGTGCAGGCACTCATAACTGACGGTCCAAATGACTGCAGGATTTGAGGTGGGCCAGGTGTGTAGGATAGCTGTCAAAACGTTTCTTTTCTCAACAAGTAATGCCTGTGAATGGGGCGATGACGTATTTTGACAGTTGAGTAACGTGTGCGAAGTCGTGTCCATAATATTGAGAGGCGTATTGAAATTTTGATTTCGTACTTGTAATTTTTGAATTCGTTTTTTTATGCATGACTGAACTCATTTGAGAACTCACAAATGTTTATTTTATGCACAACTAAATACGCACGTGTATCAAATATATGGACACAAAAATTTTGACAGCAATCTTACTCCATAGGTGTGGGGGTCCGTGCTCAGTCTCTCTCACAGCCAAGGGGTCCTTGAGCTGAAAAAGGTTGAAGACCCCTGTACTAATCAGTTACTATTGTATAGCTATTGAGAGCTGTTAGTTTAATCAATAATGGAATATTAGAAGGATGTTTGATCATTTGTTTTTAGGGTATAGACCTTTTGTACATTAAAAAGTAGCTCACATGTAGTTTAACTACTTCTGTCATTTTTTGTAAATTAGCTTGCTGCATTTGGTCTTCAGGTAGCTTTGGTGTAGTGAAGCTTCATCTGGTGTGGACACCGATTCTAAATGAAACATGCTCTGATATTATAATCCTTACAGTTGACGTGACCCAGGTAGAAGAAACGCCCAATTTACAGCAGCAGATTAACTGTGACTCCTGGGCAACTAGCAGACCGGTCTGCAAGTCCTAGTGCTGTTTAAAACTAGGGCTGGGTATTGGCTCAGATGCACCGATTCAATTCGGTTTTGATTCAGAAGCTCACAATCCGATTCAATATTGTTTATAATATGAATAAAATACTATATAGTATGGTGGCCGTGAAGTGCAAACCACATTAACAAATTACTAAAGACAACAACAAATTGAGAAAAACAAATTAAGAATCACAAAAACAAAATTGAGAAGCACAAAAACAAAATGAGAAACACAATTACATTAAAAAAACAGAAACGGTAGGTACCAGTCAGTAACAGCAGACATCACAGATTGGACAACTGGCTGTTTGTCTAGTGTTTCTCAAAGTGTGGTCCGCGGGGGAATCAATCTCATTTTCCCAGATGGCTTATACAAACGTAGTTGTCTATTTGAGAATATTTTGATTCAGGACATAGGCCTACGAGGTGATATTGGATATCCTCAAGTGTAATCAAAATATTGCAGGGTTTCCCCTATGTACATTTTACTGCGACGGGCCGCCGCACCAGTTTTTTGCGGCCACACCTTCAGAATTTGCCTATGTATTCGACTCTACTCATTCACTGCCTATATTTGACTCTGTCAACACATTTCTCCGCTCATCCCCAAGTCTTTGCGTCCGGAGCGCAGTTCCACTTGCGTTTTCCCCAGTCCACTCTCAGGTCTGGCTGTGGGTTCTGATTGGACAACGCTCCGCCTAGCTTTGTGTTGTTGGTCATCAGCTGATGAGCATGCAAAGATAATCAACATTTATTGACAAGTAGACAGCAGCCGTTATGTTACTTTCTCCAGTGTTCTCCAAAATTACGTTATGTTATGTTATTATTAAGACGTCTATTAGGTGTGCTATAGTGTTAGTCAGTTCATAAATTTAGGGATTCACCTGTAAGCAGCCCCTAGATAGATTTATAGTTTGCCAGTTTCCCGATTTCGTTCGTGAGAAATGTAAGCGCAGTTTTTTTGTTAGCAGTTTTTCAGTCAGACCGCTAGTCTGAGTTGTGTCTCCCTGAATTTCGAGCAGGTAGGGGGTTATTCATTTGTGCAAAGTAATGGTAATTTGAGCGATTAGCCTACACTAACTGTCGTAGAAGGCTAGCCCATTTTCAGCGTTGAGAAAGTTCACTTTCCACATGAACTAGCAGCTAGTTCAGCTAGTTCACAAATTTTAAAAGGAACGTATTCACAGTATCATTCATCTGGTAATAATATAGTTTGTTCAGTTCACGTCCACCAAAATTATGAACGCTTTCATGAATTGTCATTCAATAAATGCTGCCTTCAGGCGTAACACTGTTCTCTGCAATACCGCTCTACGCTAGCATCTCTTTTCGGCGCCTGATCTTGCCAGACATACAACGTTGAATAAACAGCACAACTTTTTAAACACAGACCTTTTTTAATAGCGAACTCCTGGGCCTTGATGCTGTAGTGTTGTGGGTTTAATGTGTCTTTGCCAAGCCCTAAGAATATTTTCCATTGAAATTAAATAGGCCTGATACTTCTGCCTTGTATTTTAAACTGTCCATTTCTGAAATTTCTGACTTTCTGAAATTGCTTACAGTAGTGCCTGTCAATGTTTTGAAATTATGAACATTTTAACACTACTATATAAGATATAAAATGCTCTGAGCCATACAGCAAGCTTTGCCACTAAGCCACTCTTCTAAATGTAAGATTTATTGGTAACACTTTACATTGCAGATCGGTAATAAGTGGGTGATGTTATGGTAATGTGTATGCAATTTCATGGTAATATTATTTTTAAACCACATGTTACAAATACTTAATGTGTAATTAAGTGTGTTAAGGGGAAAATAAAATGGTAATAACTGCTGTAAATATGTACTTACCGAAGCAATAAATATTTAGGATTTACTTACTGTGGTGTAATATTGCTGTAATTACACCAATATGATGGTGCTATGAAATTACATGGCAACTTCTAAGTGTTATGGCACAATTACACAGTGGTCAAAGTTTTTGTATAGTTAGTTTGATGGTAAAATGTGACCTGTTATCTGTTATTATGATGAAATAAATAAGGTAAGTTCACAATAACTATATGGTATCAGGGCTGTAAAATACTGTTTTGTCTTTTCAAAAGGATTTCTGTACTGTGGGGAGTTGTTTATATACTCCTTACCTTCCAGGGATATTCAGCATTGTTTCTTTGTAATTACCATGAAATAAAGAAGGTAGTTTTAGCGGAATTACACAGTATCAGGGCTGTAAAATGTAAAATCACCAATCAACATTTCCATTTGAGTACTTTGTTTTGAATTTTATAGTTTTTCTTAATTTACTTGACATTGATGTTTTATTTTAACCCTTTTACATGAAAAGCTTTCATATTATGTCAATGGATGTGTTTTAAGAAGTAATAAAAGTGAAATTCTGTAGTCCAGGGTTTGGTCTATTCATTGGAGGGAGGGGA